>MU728234.1:75243-113446 GCA_026770625.1 Nicotiana glauca | reverse complement strand
ATATATATATATATATATATATATATCATAAAACAAAACAATTGAATTTGTTACGTGATTTATAGACAAAAGAATTGATTTGATTCAAAAAAAAAATGAACAAAATAAATTAAAAGATTTGACGTTGAAATCGAGATAAATAGCAGATAGTTTGGTTCCGGGAGCAAGGCTCCGAATGCAAACAAAAAATAAAGTATTGTTTAGCTTGAGAAGAATGTGTAGTATAAGTTTTGTTAGAAATTTTTCGTGTCTTATATTGGTTATTTAAGTCACTATTTATAGTTATACCTAGGGAACAAGGTCGTAGGATCAAGCCTCGCTTAAACGACAATAATACGTAACTGCCTGCCAAAATCTCTGCAACGATTGTGTCATACCGAGGAATATTCTACATTAAATGTCACCCGGTGACAAATACTCGTTTGCTTTCGTTGATTATATGTTTCCTTTGAATCTACCCGGTGCCAACTGAAATTATTGGCCTCGATCTTGGTTTGAATGGTTTCCACTCGCTTCATCTTTCATCTGCATTTGGTTTCACGTATGACATATCATGTTATCATTCGAGCATTTAATATAAATTGATTTAAACCTGTACAATAATATATTTCAAAGGTCTGCTAGAAAATAGAATGCTAGCAAGGGTTTACGGAGCTAGGCTTGATATTGCATGATAATTGAAAAGAGTGAAAACGTCTAACTTTGTCTCTGGAGATATGTAAAATGGTTTAACTTTGTTCACATAGTAATTAATTGTTGAGGCTGGGGTTAAATACACTCGTGTAATCAAATGAGTTTAAATATGTCTTTTTGTTTTCAGACGGAGCAGTAGCTTAGCTGGTCATAGTTACTCAACTTACTTCAGTACCTTTTTTTTAAATACAATAATTAAGACACAGGGTGTCAATATTTCAGTACCTTTTTTTTTTTTTTTTCAAATTCAACTTACTGTTTCAATTAATGAAGTGTTAACCAAGTGAAATATTTAAGATATATAAAAAGAATAGCTTAGAAAAATATCCTTGTCATGATTAAGATTATTAATTATCTTTCTTAAAGAATATATAAAAAAGTTAAAAGATAAATATTATAGATAATTAGCTTGATATATAATTTCCTTCATCTCAAATTTGCTACCTTGATCAATAGTAATAGAAATGCTCCCACCACTATAACTAATTACAGTATAAGTGCATATAATTTAAAATCATATTTCATCCAACCATATATCTATCGACACATCACTTGTCAAACAGAACTTTATCCCGAAAAAAAAATGGAAGTAATAATTTTTAACTTGATTTAGCGGATCCTTCAGGCTAATATCTAAAACACGTAGTAGCTGTCAAAATATGCTAGAAACAATCATTTTCGTTTCCTTTACACTCTCTCTGTCGTTATTTAATTTATTATGGGTCTGTAAACAGAAAAAAATACTCTTTCATGTTCAAAATAAGTAATTTTTTTACTTTTTTCTTGTAGTCCAAAAAATAAGTAAAATTTTTAAATTTCAAGAGTGAATTAATTATTTTTTTCTTACATTGTCCTTGGAGTAAATAGTGTTGGAATATGTGTTAGGAGTATTTATGTGAGATAGTAAAAGTTAATATGGTCAATTTCATCGCTAATTAATGCTAAAAGTTGAATTTCTTAATCTGTGTGAAAACATCCAAAAAATCGCTTATTTTAAACCGGAGGAAGTAATAGGGAAAAGGCTAATGAAATCAAATAAAACTTGGCTTTTAGTTCGGAAATATATAACCTGAAAAGGCTACTCAAATAGAGAAAAGAAAAATATAACCAACTCAAATATAGCTATAATCTCAAGTAGACCAAGCTTCTCCACTTTCACATTAATTAATTTAAAGCTAATTGTGTTAAGCACATGCGCTACTTAAGATTTTGAAAGGCTCCCATGATTCCACCAAATAGATTTCCAGCCAATGAATGATGACTTCTTGGAATTAGATGTAAAAAATTTAGGCAAATTAAACTTCATGAAACATTAGGACCACAATACAATAGCCCATAGCAAAACTTACTTGCAACGTATGTTTACGCTGAATTAATAAATATATGATATATGTTTGTGTTGGTTCCTTGGTTATTATCCTGTATTTGTAAATAATAATTCTTGAAAAATAAAACGTTAGCGTATAAATGTAAATATAAATGAAACAGTAATTAATTCGAGCCCACTGAATTCACAGTGTTTCCTTAAGGAATTTAATCCCCTCCTAGTACCCAAGGTTATGGATTATTTCCTCCCAAGATAGAACGAATTACACGCTGGTGTAGCGGTACTTCAAACCCCAGTGTTTCAGCGAACACAAAGTTCGGCAGCAAATCACACTTACGGATGCTTTGTTTGTAGTTAAAAACAATATAGAATAAAGGAGGACAACCCAGAAGTCGAATGAAAATTCTGAGAAGAAGGAATGCAATGTATAGCCGATGTTGAGTTCTTACTGAAGAGGATATCATATTGCAACTCGTTTTTTTAGTGTATATCAAGTGTATATATATTATATATTGAGTGTATCTTGAGTTTTTTTTTTCGCTGTGTGTCTTTCTCTCCAACTGCTGCTCTATTTATAGCAGTCAGTTGAGAGAAATCCGCCCCCTCCATGGTGGAACAAGCACTAGGCTATCATGGAGGAAGCACTTACATGGTGGAATGAACACTTGCTTGGTGGGAGGAGCACTTGGCCATGGTGGGAGGTGCACTAGGCGGCGTGTTGCTTGTTGGTGCAACACAATACACGGATTGGAAAATATCCGTTACAAACACCGATTATATCACGTTAATATTCACTATTAACAAATAATTTTGTTCAAAAAATTAATCAATCGATCATTTGACCAAATCCAAATCCGAAGCCGAAGCCGAAGCCGAAGCCGAGCCGAGCCGAGAAAGCGAGCAACGACGACGACGCGAGTCTTGCCTTCTTCCTAACTCTTTAAGATCTACATGAAGTGCATTTGTATATAAACCCACCAAAATTCTTATCCTCTACCAACGTGGGGCAATGTCTCATTAAAAAGAAGAGGAGAACTTAAAATTTTACTCAAATTTTATTTTCTCTCCATTTCCCATTCACTCTCATTTTAAGACTTTCATCTTAAACAAAAACTCAAAAATCCCCCACATGAATGGGGAATGGCTATATCATGGAAGTATGGATGAAAAACTTGTGTGATTCGCAAGTAAGGATTAATTATATCTAGATAATTGGTTTCCCTTTGAACTTTCCGTAGTGAACTTATGTCGGATATACTCGATCAATCGGTAGATTTGATATCTTTAAACCGTCGAACTTTAGTGTATACCTAGACGACCATAAGTCACACAATCAACCCTTAACCATCTTTGGTTCTCATTGTTATGTTCGTTTCAGCCATGAACACCGCCTGGTTTCATAAGTGAGTAGAGAATTAGCCTTGCAGAATTCTCCTTGAAGTGGCTAGCACTTCACACTTACATAGGTGATTCCTAAATGTGTCATCCTGTAGATACACTATTTGATATGCTACGTATCAAATTTAGAAATTATTAAAAAGCCTTAATGCTTTGTCCTTGGTACTGAACATTATCTCATCACGAGAATGGACCAAAATTTTTGTTGACAATGTTGAACCGTCATTAATGACTTTGTTTGATCTCTTTGAATCTAGATCTTGGGATCTCCAGTCTTCTAGGTAGATCTACCGCCATAATGACTTGTTCTCGGCCATAGTCCCATTTCCCTCGATGATTTCTCAACTACCTCTCTAGTTAGGCCTTTTGTAAGTGGATCCGATACATTATCACTTGACTTTACATAGTCAATCGTGATAATTCCTCTAGAGAGTAATTGCCTAACGGTTTTATGTCTTCGTCGTATATGACGAGATTTACCGTTATACATAATGCTCCAAGCCTTTCCAATTGCCGCTTGGCTATCGCAATGTATGCATATTGGTGCCAACGGTTTAGGCCAAATTGGAATATCTTCCAAGAAATTCTAGAGCCATTCAGCTTCTTCACCGGTTTTATCTAAGGCTATGAACTCACCCTTTATTGTAGAACGGGCAATACGAGTTTTTTTGGACAATTTCCAAGATACTGCTTCTCCACCAATAGTGAATACATATTCACTTGTGGACTTCGAATCAGTTGAACCGGTGATCCAATTTGCATCACAATATCCTTCAATCACCGCATGATATTTGTTGTAACGCAAATCAAAGTTTTGGGTATGTTCTAAATATCCCAAAACTCGTTTCATTACCATCCAATGAGTTTCATCTGGATTGCTCATGTATCGACTCAGTTTGCTTATAGCACAAGCTATAGCTGGTCGCATATAATTCATGATGTACATTAAGCATCCCAACACATGAGCATAATCCAATTGTGATATGCTTTGGCCTTTGTTCTTTGCTAATGCAAGATTCACGTCAATTGGAGTCTTTGCAATTTTAAAGCCCAATTGCTTAAATTTTTCAAGTACTGTCTTAATATAATGAGATTGTGACAATGCTAGACCTTGAGAAATCTTTTGGATCTTAATCCCCAGAATTAAATCCGCAACTCCCAAGTGTTTCATATAAAACTTGCTAGTTAGCATACGCTTAGTAACATTTATGTTTGCAATGTCATTACTCATTATTATCATATCATCCATATATAGGCAAACAATGGCTATGTGATTTGGAACATTTTTAATGTACACATATTTATCACATTCATTTATCTTAAAACTATTTGGCAACATTGTTTGGTCAAATTTCGCATGCTATTGTTTGGGTGCTTGTTTTAGTCCGTAGAGGGACTTAATCAGTCTACACACCTTCTTTTCTTTATCTGGAACCACAAACCCTTCAGGTTGTTCCATGTAGATTTCTTCCTCCAAATTTCCATTTAAGAAGGCTGTCTTTACGTCAATTTGATGAATTTCAAGACCATATACTGCAACTAAAGCTATTAGCGTTCGTATGGACGTAATTCTCGTCACTGGAGAATATGTATCAAAGTAGTCAAGACCTTCTCGTTATCTATACTCTTTGACAACAATTCTTGCCTTAAATTTATCAATAGTGCCATCATCTTTCATTTTTCTTTTAAAAATCCATTTACTACCCAAAAGCTTATTTCCAGGAGGAAGATCAACCAATTCCTATGTATGGTTGTTCAATATGGATTTTATTTCACTATTGACTGCCTCTTTCTAGAACAATGATTCTGAAGAAGACATAACTTCTTTAAATGTTTGAGGCTCATTCTCCAATAAGAAAGTCACAAAATCTGGTCCAAATGAAGTAGACATTCTTTGACGTTTAATACTTCTTGGATCCTCCTCATTAAATGTACTTTCTTTTGTTTCTTCCCGAGGTCGTTTAGATCCTTCACCAATCGACTCACATTCCTTTTTATACGGATATATATTTTCAAAGAATTCAGCATTATCTGATTCTATAACTGTATTATTATGAATGTCGGGATTTTTTGATTTATGAACTAGAAATCGATATGCTTTACTATTAGTCGCATATCCTATGAAAATACAATCAACGGTTTTCGGTCCTATTTTTACCCTTTTGGGTTTAGGAATTTGCACTTTTGCCAAACACCCCCACACTTTCAAATAATTCAAGTTGGGCTTCCTTACTTTCCATTTTTCATATGGAATGGATTGTGTTTTGCTATGGGGTACTCGATTTAGTATTCGGCTAGCCGTAAGAACGGCTTCCCCCCACAATTTCGGTGGCAAACCAGAACTTATCAATAATGTGTTCATCATCTCTTTTAATGAACGATTCTTTCTTTCTGCAATCCCGTTGGATTGGGTCGTGTAAGGGCCCGTTGTTTGATGAATAATTCCATATTCTAAACATATTTGTTCAAAAGGAGATTCATATTCACCACCCCTATCACTTCTTATCATTTTGATTTTCTTGTTAAGTTGCGTTTCAACTTCATTTTTGTATTGCTTGAATGCGTCTATTGCTTCATCTTTACTATTAAGTAAGTAAACATAGCAATATCGAGTACTGTCGTCAATAAAAGTTATGAAATACTTCTTTCCACCGCGAGATGGTATTGACTTCATGTCACAAATATCTGTGTGAATTAAGTCTAAAGGATTTGAATTCCTTTCAACCGACTTATAAGGATGTTTAACATACTTAGATTCCACACATATTTGACATTTTGATTTTTCGCATTCAAACTTAGGCAATACTTCCAAGTTAATCATTTTCCGCAAGGTTTTATAATTGACATGACCCAAACGTTCATGCCATAAATTATTTGACTCAAGTAAGTAAGACGAAGCTGAAATTTTATTATTATTTTCAATAATCATTACATTCAGCTTGAAAAGGCCCTCGGTAAGGTAACCTTTTCCTACAAACATATCATTCTTACTTATTACAACCTTGTCGGACACAAAAACGCACTTAAAACCGTGCTTAACAAGAAGTCCAGCAGAGACTAAATTCTTCCTAATCTCAGGAACATGAAGGACGCTGTTCAAAGTTACCACTTTGCCGAAAGTCATTTTCAAAAATATCTTCCCACATCCTTCAGTCTTGGCCGTTGCAGCATTTCCCATGGAAAGCGTCTCGTCGGGTCCAGCAGAAGCATATGTAGAAAATGCTTCTCTCACAGCACAAACATGGCGAGTGGCTCCAGAATCAATCCACCACTCCTTAGGATTTCCCACCAAGTTGCATTCAGAAAGCATGGCACACAAGTCATCAACATCATCATGTTTTTCTACCATGTTTGCTTGACCCCTTTTCTTGTCTTTCTTTCGAGCACGACACTCCGTAGATTTGTGTCCGGTTTTCCTACAGTTGTAGCAGTTTCCACTGAACCGCTTCTTGCTTGGGTTGTATTTCGGACCAGAAGCCTTCTTTCTCTTTTTGTTATCTTCAACAATATTTGCTCCCATTATTGTTGAATTTCCACGGCCTCTTCTTTCAGTAGCTTTATTGTCCTCTTCGATTCTCAATCGAACAATGAGATCTTCAAGGGACATCTCCTTTCATTTGTGTTTCAAATAATTTTTGAAGTCCTTCCACAATGGAGACAACTTTTCAATCACTACAAAAAAATAGCGTTCAGCGACGAAATTTAGCGACAAGAGATATTCTGTAGCTAAATAACGACGGATTAGTGACGAAATTTGTAGTTTGTCGCCAAATAAGCTACAAGTTAATTCGTGTCAAATATAGCGACGGATTAGCGACAAAAACTTATATTCGTCGCTAAAATTGGTGCAAAATATTAGCGCCTTTATTTTACCCACAAAATTAGCGACGAAATCTAGGCAACAAAAAATATTAAAACATAGCGACGAATTTAATGTCAAATAATCCGTTGCAAAATTTATTTACTTATCAAAGCATTCAAAAGTTATCTACAAAATAATCTGTCGCTAATTTCCTAAAATAAAATTTAATTAATTATTATTAGCGACACAATTTGGTCCGTTGCAATTCCATCGCTAAATTTTCGTCCCAAAAATGAAATTACCCTATGTAAAAGACGTTCCCAACCATTAGGTCACAAACACCACAATTTCTTCCGCCTTTTCTTCCTCTTTCTTCTCTTCCTCTTCTTCGAAGGCACAAACACCCTAATTTTTTTTGTCGATGGTCCTCAACAAACGCTGATATTTGGATTATTTTCTATTTATGATGGTCATTTAGGGATAGGTTTCTTTTTATCTGCAGAAACATTTGTTTGCCAATATCTTAAACGAGGTAGGTTTTTTTATGCACCGTGGATTTGCGATTGATGCTTTGAAACATATAATGTAGTGAAAAAATTAGAGTGTTTGGCATCTCATATGTGGGTTTGTCTTTTACTAGGATGAGTTTTGGGTAGATCCACGCAGAGCAATCACGAAAGCCTACGAAAAAATTGACCAGGCAATTCTTTCTAATAGTTCTAATTTGGGCCGAGGTGGGTCACAGTCGACGGTCCTCAACTGTTTTCCCGTTTTTGCAAAGGGGTTTTGTTCTCAGAGGTACGTGCTTGCTTTATTTTGATCTTTGACAAATTACGTGTTCACATTAAGTGTCAAATCTTTGACAATTTCGTTACTTTTCTTGTGTTAGTAAGTTATTTTTTTATACCTATCTGAAAAATAGAAGAGAACCTTTGAAATTGCAATTTTTTTACTGCGAAAATCTGAAATTCGAAGTCCTGTGTTTGCAGAATTCTGAAATTCGAAGTCGTGCGTTGATTTTAGGGATTGCACGTCCTTGATAAGGTAAGCTTCTTTGTGATATCATCCCGTTTCGTGCTTTATTTTGGTGTTTTATTTTCAAAGTTTCTCCATATTTTGTGATTACATTTTAAAATATGAGATAGTAGCTACAGACTAGTTGGGATAAACGTTCTTTCTTGTTCTTGTTGTTATACTTATGTTAGGTAGTTTTCTCATTGGAGCTTTTTAGTTAAGAACACAGACTTGTATGTCCGTTAAGAACACAGACTTTTAGTAGGTTATGACACATTGAGCCTTTTGAACTAGACTTGTAGTATGTACTACTGCAGTTGTTCTGTTTGAAAAATAGGTGTCAGTGCAACGGAGATTAAGTACGATGATATGCCGTGTAGTCTTTTTATTTTCTTCTTTTTCTTGTGTACTTGAAATCGTAAATAACTAATGTTTATGGTTTAATTATAGTGAATGTAACACTCTTGAAATCTTGAACTACATTTAGTTACCCGTCATATATCCATTGAAGGTTACTAAACTTACAACCAACCTGTACGACGCGCGCTTAATTTATAATCAACAATGCGTGCAGTCCAAGAGAAAATTTTAAGAACAATAATCTTGGATGCGTTCGAGGCTTTGTCGCTTTGAGCCCCAATGCCAATTAGACTGACATATTGTCCCATCGGCACAGTGGGTTTCTGTAGCTGGATTTTCACAAACGAAAAGAAATTTAAGGAATATTGGAAGATAATTTTATCCAGTTTTGTGTTAGAGAAATGACACGAGGGGAACCTTCTAACAATATCCAAGGAAAAGGCTAAAACTGATTTCGTGGTCAATGTGTCGTATAATTTGGAGAATACATATATTCTACGTATGGGACCTTGAGATAGGGGCCAAGGGAGCCTGCTGCTAACTATTATTTGGTTAGTTGACAGCATATTTGAATAATATTGTTGCTCAAAGAGTAATGAGGTATCCCTTTCTTATAGTAATATAATCTCTTACTAGTAGCTGTTAACCAGTTTCACGGACTAAATAAATTATGGCAGTTCCCATACAGATAAAATAAACAAATGTCTATCTTTGTCTGAATGTCAGCACGTAGTATTATTACCATTTGAATAGATGAGTGACATATGTCGCACGTCATAAGGGTGTGCCTTCTCTGTTCTGTCCTTGTTTCTGGCTTTTGTTTTAGGCCATAAGGGTTTTGATCCAATCTACTTTTACATATGATTTGGTACTTCCAACTCATATACTATTTTCCATACATTGCTGTCTTTTGATTTGATTCTTTTCTTATGAGGCTTAAACCTAGACGTCATTATTTACAATACACTATTCTACTAGTTGCAGTGGATACTGAATATTATAAATTTTAAGAAAATTATTTTAACAATTTAAAAAAAAGCGCAAGAGAAGATAGAGCTAAAAATGAAGTGTTTCCTTGATTATAATGGTATTAGTGGAGTATGAAAGTTCGACCCCTTTATGTTGGCCCTTCTTTTAGAATAGTCAACATAGTTCAAATCGAATACCACGTTTGTAGTAATCTAAATGGTATAGTACTCTTCTAGCTTACGTTGTGTTGTGCTCAAACAGGTGGCTCTATCAGTGTTGGGGAGCATCGCGAGAGACTTGTAAGTGTATATAAAATATCTGAACCTTTAACCTTCTATGTATACCATTACAGTAACTACCACTTTGTTTGTACTGATAAACTATAGGTTGAGTTCTGAAAGTGGCCAGCAGTATAACTGAAAGTGGGGTAGATGGATAGTATATATATATATTGCTGAAAGTTGTTGATATGTGTAGGTTGCTGATGATGTTTGTTAATCTTGCTTGTTGCTTTCTCCTTTCTTGGATGGTATTATTACACTCCCTTTCTTTCTTTCTTTCTTTCTTTTATTTCCTTTCTTGGATGGTATTATTACCCCTTCTCCTTTCTTGAATAGTATATGTATACTGCTGAAAGTGCTGGGAGCGGAGTTACCATTCCTTTACCCTGTTTCATCTGTTTGGTGCTTGTTTTTGCTATTGATGGAATGGTTAAAGTTTTGATCTTGTTTACATTTCTTTGTGGAATTTATTGTGATATTGCTATTGTTATGTGATCCATTCTCTCCATTTTGGCTATCACTGTCAGCTTTTCAGTTGTAAATACTTTACTGGTACAATAGACCCTTGTTATTGCTGTTATATGATCTATATGTAAGAGTTCTACTAGAATATGCTTGCAAAGCTGCATGCCTGCTTTCACCAAACAATTTTTTAGTTTATTCTGATTTACTCTAAGTACTGCTTTTCTAAATGCCTATCAGTTTTCTTTGCAAATGAAATCAGAAAACTGTAACTGTTTAAGGGTCAATGCTATATGGCCAATGAAATGAGTCTTCTTTTATTCTCATTCTAATTTTACTGGTTTATTATCAGGAAAATAATGAGTAGGAGGGAAATGGAATGTAGAAGAGTAATGTTAACATGCTAGTTCTTTTAGTGCTTTCCAAGATACAACTTCATTGTGTTAGTTGTATTCCTATTTTTGGTAAAGCTCAGCCATTGTAGTTTTGAGGTTTGTTTTCTAATAGTACTCATAACCAGTGCCGTTTTGAGCATTATGTTGTGGTTTTGGTTTTGTTTGCAGTCAATTAGTTACTCTTCCATGTCCCTTGTTTTGTCAACAATTATTTTCTTTAAAGTAACAGATGCAGACATCCTATATTGGCTTGCATATTAGCTTGGAATTTTTTGTTTACTGCTGTTTAGTGCAACAGTACCCGCCGACCGCGGACGCTTCTTACTATTTCTCTTACAGGGTTAGTCCATACTTGTACTATTACATTTGGTATATTGTTATTGATACATGGTATTCCTTTAAATAATGTCTTCTAATTTTTTCAGGTTAGAGCCTTCATATGAATGCTCTGAGTTTATAACTAAGTCTTTCAAGAATGAGCTTGATCCTAATGGATTCAACTGGAAAAATGTCTCAAATGAGTTAAAAAAGTTTTATTTTGGAGAATTCAAGGTATAATCCATCACAATTAGATTGTTGTTACCTATTGTGTGGTTGGGGCTGACGTTGATCTAATTTTGTGTGTTGTTGTTGGTTTATTCTGTATTGAGTTTGTGTTGGAAGTGGTAGTGCTTCTAAATATATCTTTCCATGGATCTGCTGGTAAATTGATCAACAGAAACTTCCCTCTTCTGTCTTAAAGAGTATAGGAAACTTCTCTGCCAATGGCTATATCCTGTAGCTGCGCGAAGTCAGTAGCATCTGTTTTAGCTCATAATGTTGTGTGTACATCTATTAACTACCAGACGACAGATAGTATTATACAGAAAGATCTAGAGGTATTTGATACGTCGGAAAATGTTTTCTATAATGAAGTATTTCTAGTGTTTGCTTACATTAAGATCTGGATAATTTTTCACCAAGTATATGTTTTCCACTAACTGAATGAAAGTGATTTCCCATAATATATGAATTGTAGTCATTTTAATTATAGATTCCAGCTGTTTTCAGTATCAGTTTCTTCAATTAACATTTAAATAGTACTGTCAACCTAAATTGTGAGAGTTACTTTCATTCGCAATATTTCCTTGCTTCAAATAAATAGCTTCATTTCCTGAAAGGATCCCAACTAATCCCTGGATTTATAAGTGTATTTATAACTTTTCCCTGGATTTGTATTGTGTGCATGTTCACTTGTGCGTATGATATCATGAATGCTTTCCTATGGGCTTACAATGTGGTCTGGCTTGTTCCCTTTGTGGTTCTATACTCTTGTTAGTGCGTTGGAGGTGCCCTTGCATCTGTCTTATCTATAGACATGTGAATCCATGCTTACTAGTATTAAAGTTTGCTCAAGTCTAAAACCGTTAAGGCAAAGTTGGCACACATAGTTATTCTCATGTGACTGGCTTGTTTTGTCGGGCCTGGTTTGGTACTTGGGGCCTGAAGCACACTGTTGGCACCTGGAGTTTTGGCCAGGTGTCCGTGTGAAATTCTAACCCTATTTGAAGGCTCATATGTGTTGCTCGGTTATTCGTTATTTTTATTTAGGCCTGTAATTATTTAAATGGTTTGTAATAATTTATAAAACCGAATAATGGGGTACTTAATGAAGAAAGGGGGTTTGGGGTATTCTAATGCTCCCATGAACGGGCAGAAAACATGCCTATTAAGGTTTAATTTTCTCGTTTAATATTTATTTTGACGTGCTCTAATTCTACACAGTAATAAAAATCATGTCTATAGGAATCACACATACTTCACTTAATTTGTCTGATACCGGTGCCATATTCAAAGCGCAACGACGCCGTTTTTCACAGCTTTATTTGCTTATTTGATTACACATAAAAAAGAATCTTGGATTACACACAGAGATACCTAGTCCTACTTGTTTTGATCAATTCTGCAATGGCATATGCTGCCAACTTGTTGATCTTTTTGGTAACTAAGCACACCAGTGCATTGACACTCCAGGTCCTAGGGAATGCTAAAGGTGCTGTGGTGGTTGTATTCTTTATGTTCTTCATGATAGGATGTATGCAGTTGTCTCAGATTCTATTCTGTCGCACGAAAGTTTTAGGAGACAGGGCAGGGAATTATTTCGTTCTTCTGTTGTGTTCTTTTTATCCACATGATAGGATGTATGCAGTTGTATCAGATTGTATGGTACTACACTAGAGTAATATAACCTCCTGGTGGTTTTCAGTTTGAAAAGATGTGTGCTTTTGTCCAAGAACATTTCTATGTTTCTCTATCTTCTTAATTGAATAATTTTTGTATAGGCCGTTAAAAAGGGTCGAGATCCAACGCCAAATGAGTTGCATTTGCACGTCCATACACATGGTAATGATGAAAAATCTTTTGTTGCTGAGAAATCCCGAATCATACATGTAAGATTACTTTTTAACTGACTTTACTTTTATATATGTTTTTTATTTTGTAAATTGAATGTTCTTATTAATTCTTCTACAGGAATTAGTTACTGTAATCGTTGAGCAGGTAAGCGAATTAGTTTCCTTACTTTCGCATCAGCCAAATATTGATGTGGCACATACAGTTCCAACTTCTATTGCTGCTAACATTGATGAGGTTCATGCATTAGGTTCTGATGATGACCGTAACTCTCCAACCTAGCGTAGTTAGCTTACTTTCTTTGGACATTATTGTTGGTCCTCGTGGATTTTTTGTACTTAATGAAACTGTTATATGCATTATGCTACATATTTTGGACCTTGTTGAATTTATATTAATATCAGTGACTTTTTATTAAGTGTATTTAATAGTTTATGTAATATATTTGAACATGGTACATTTAAAATAATAAATAAATAAAATTTAAAAAATGAGCAATATAGAAAAAAAAATTAGCGACGGATACGTTCCGTAGCTAAAATTATCGCGTAAAATTAAATCTTGCGACGAATTGGCGACAAAATATTTTTGCTGCAAAAAGCAGGGACAATTAGCTATAACACGACTAGCGACGGACAATTTCGTCGCTATAAGAACAAACGACGAATTTTATTATGTATTGCAGCGACGAAAGGCATCAAAATAGCGACGGAAACAAGCACTATAGCGACAGATATTTCCCTCGCTAAACTTTACTACAAAAATATGTCGTCGCTATTCCGTCGCTAAATCTGCGACGAATTGATTTTTTTCGTCGCTATAAGCCTAGCAACGAGGATTTTAGGGACAAATTTAAATCTGTCGCTATTCCGTCGCTAAACGACTATAGCGACGGAAAACCTTTATTTAGCGACGGAATGCGACCGTCGCTAAACACTGTTTTTTTAGTAGTGAATTATTGCTGCTACTTGGAATGCTTCATTGATGACAAGATATTCAATGAAAATTCTGTTAGTAAAAATACTAGAATTTTTACTTTCAACATCAGTATTTATTTGAAACATACCTTCAGCAAGTAGATCATAAATAATCATTTGCAATTCCTGGACTTGGGTAATAACAGACTTGCTATATACTATTTTGTAGTCCAAAAATTTTGCGGCGACGAATTTCTTCATCCCGGCGTCTTCACTTTTGTACTTCTTTTCAAGCGCATTCCATAATTCTTTTGACATTTCCACGCCACTGTATACATTATACATATTATCATCCACTCCACTAAGAATATAATTCTTGCACAGAAAGTCAGAATGCTTCCACGCCTCAATTACGAGAAAGCTTTCATCCTCTGGAGTTTCATTGGGCACATCAGGAACATCTTCCTTGATGAACTTCTGTAGACATAATGTAGTCAAGTAGAAGAACATATTCTGTTGCCAGCGCTTGAAATCAATCCCGGAAAATTTTTCGGGTTTTTCTGCCGGTGCCAACGCCGGTATTCGGCTTGTTGATGCATTGACAGTCATCGTCGGAACATGGCTTGCCGATGCGTTGACAATCATCGTCGGAACATGACTTGCCTATGCGTTGACAGTCACCATCAGAACAACTTGATTTCCGCTTTCATTAGCCATTTTTTTGAAAAAATGACACAAACAAACGTTTGATAAACGTTTAAAACTGAGTTAAAAAATTAAGTAGATTTTAATCTCCTACAAAACTCCACGAAGGCTTTACTCTCCAAAATGGGAGTACACAAAACCACAAAGGTTTTAGTTTCCAGAATAATAAGGATAACACAAATACAGAAATAAAAAGGATTAAATTCCTTAAGCTTGTTGGTTCCTTGGTTATTATCTTGTATTTGCAAATAATAATTCTGAAAAAATAAAACGTTAGTGTATAAACGTAAATATAAATGAAACAGTAATTAATTCGAGCCTACTGAATTCACAGTATTTCCTTAAGGAATTTAATCCCCTCCTAGTGCCCAAGGTTATGGATTATTTTCTTCCAGGATAGAACAAATTACACACTGGTATAGCGGTACTTCAAACCCCAGTGTTTCA
The DNA here is from genome assembly GCA_026770625.1 of Nicotiana glauca. Classification (NCBI taxonomy): domain Eukaryota; kingdom Viridiplantae; phylum Streptophyta; class Magnoliopsida; order Solanales; family Solanaceae; genus Nicotiana; species Nicotiana glauca. Next base: position 98,285 of record MU728234.1, on the reverse strand, counting down.
GCGAACACAAAGTTCGGCAACAAATCACACTTACGGATGCTTTGTTTGTAGTTAAAAACAATGCAGAATAAAGGAAGACAACTCAGAAGTCAAATTGGAATTCTGAGAGGAAGGAATGCAATGTATAGCTGATGTTGAGTTCTTACTGAAGAGGATATCAGATTGCAACTCGTTTTTCAGTGTATATCAAGTATATATAGAGTGTATATTAGTGTATATTGTTGTATCTCGAGTGTTTTTTTCCGGTGTGTGTCTTTTTCTCCAACTGCTTCTCTATTTATAGCAGTCAGTTGAGAGAAATCCGCCCCCTCCATAGTAGAACAAGCACTAGGCTATCATGGAGGAAGCACTTACATGATGGAATGAACACTTGCTTGGTGGGAGGAGCACTTGGCCATGGTGGGAGGTGCACTAGGCGGCGTGTTGCTTATTGGTACAACACAATACACGAATTGGAAAATATCCGTTACAAATACGGATTATATCACGTTAATATTCACTATTAACAAATAAATTTGGTCCAAAAAATTAATCAATTGATCATTTGACCGAAGTCGAAGCGAGCTGAACCGAGCGAGCGATGGCGACGACGGCGCGAGACTTGCCTTCTTCCTAACTCTTTAAGAGCTACATAAAGTGCATTTGTATATAGACCCATCAAAATTCTTATCATCTACCAATGTGGGACAATGTCTCATTAAAAAGAAGAGGGGAACTTAAAATTTTATTCAAAATTTCCTTTTCCCTCCATTTTTCCATTCACTCTCATTTTAAGATTATTTCATCTTAATCAAAATCTCAATAGTTTGTGCATACACTTCTTTTTCTAAATTATGATTAATCATTGCATATTTTTACCGCATTGATTTAGTGAAGTTAATACAGTTTGGTGCAAACGCTCGATGAACAATCCTCATTCCCATAGGCCATATGTATAGACAACGTCTATCTTTGTGTTTCAGTTGTTGGATATCTACTTTTCATACACTCATAACTCATTGTTAAGTTTAGCTAAAAAGACCATTTGTTCATTTCGCTTTGGTCCATTTTTTTTTCTTTGATTATATGCATATATATCTTTTCTTCGCTCTTCTTCTTCTTCCATGAAGCCCGTGACGAGCAACATCTTTTTCAGTGCACATAATTCTGTTCTCTAACAGATAATAATGAGTTGGTGTACCGAATTTGGCGGAATTAATAGCAGAAAAAGTCAATTAATTACATCAGATGACTTGGTGGGAAGATAAATCCTGACTTTCTTCCAATAAATGTGGAGGAAATCAGGGAAATCTAATTTTTCGTTGGAATTATGAGAATTAGACCCAAAAAAAAAAAATTTTAAAAAATCAGACTGAACGAGTAGTATCTGTACTTACGCTTCTTTTTATTCTGTAAAGAAAAAAAGAGAGAAACCATATATATCATATTATCCCATATTGATTGAGAGAACTCGCTTATGTTTTCTCATATGTTTGAACAATTCTTGCCTTTTGAGAATTTTTAAGGGTTAAGTTATACGCAAATTTATATTTTTATGATACTGTATTATCAGAGAGTGTATATACGGTCAAATTCGGAATTGCCCTCTCTGATCGAGACTGAAATCAAATAGGACTTGGTGTTATAAAATAAAAACAATTTAGTAACATGAACAAGAAATAAAATTAATTTTGTAAAACATGAACAAGAAATAGAGATAGAGAGAAGGAAGAGATTTTCTTCTTCAATTGTGTGTATTTTCCTATCAATTACAAGACCTTTATATATGTTTGGAATAAACCCCCACAGAAATAATATTCGCGGTAATAAAAGCGGAATAATAATGTAGCACCGAGATACGGTAATTAACAAAAAGAGTAACAATGACACCAAGATTTTTACGTGGAAAACCCTTTTGAATAAGGGAAAAAACCACGGCCCCGAGAGAAGAAACTGATATCACTATAGTAAGGAATTTTACACTTTGTAGGTCCGAGTAAAATCCTCCAAAGACCATTACAACACTCAAAAGAAATAACCCTCTTTTGATATTCCCACCTCAGTACAATATAACTCACTCTCTATTTTTCTCACAGACTATTTTCTTATATCCTATCTGTGAAACCTCACTCTTTCTTTCTCTCTTTGTTGGTGTGTAGAAATGAGAGTGGAAGCTCTCCTTTTATAACCAAAGCTTCACTCTCTAAAGCCTACAAAATATTTGATAATTTACACACACTTTTCACAATTCAATAAAGTTGGCTACCAAACCAAAGAAATTTAACAAGGTTGGCTACCTAACCAAACCAAGTCAACAAAGTTGGCTACCAAACCAAAGAAACTTTTATTAGGTACATGCCTAATACTTCTTCAATGAGATGGACATCATCAATCTCCCCCTCCAGTCTCATTCATCAAGATGAGGTAGCACTGTCTTCTAGTTTGAGTGCATGCCGACAAATTCTTTGCATACCTCGAACTTGTTCCTTGGTACCACCTTGGTCAGCATATCTGCGGGATTCTCACTTGCAGAAATCTTCAAGACTTTTAGAGATTCATCATCTACCATTTCTCGAATCCAATGATATCTCACATCAATGTGTTTGGTCCTTGCATGGTACATAGAGTTCTTGCTAAAGTCTATTGTACTTTGACTGTCACAATAGACGACATACTCCTTCTGATGCAATCCAAGCTCTTGAAGGAACCGTTTGAGCATATCATCTACTTGCCAGTTTCTGTAACAACAATGTACTCTGCTTCAGTTGTTAAAAGTGCAACACACTTCTGCAACTTAGACTGTCATGATATAGCTCCCCCTGAAAATGTAAACAAATATCCAGTAATGGATTTTCTGTTGTCAATGTCATCTGCCATATTAGCATCTGTATAGCCCTTCAAGATTGGATCAGATCCTCCAAAACACAAACAATCTCCCGTGGTACCTCTCAGGTACCTGAGTATCCACTTGACTACTTCCCAATGTTCCTTTCCAGGATTTTCAAGAAACCTGTTGACAACACCAACTGCGTGAGCAATATCAGGTCTAATACATACCATTGCATACATCAAGCTTCCGACTGCTAAAGAATAAGGAACTCTAGCCATGTTCTCTTTCCCTTCCATTGTTGTAGGACACATCTTTTTGCTCAACTTTAGATGCTTTGCAAGAGGTGTGCTGACTGGCTTAGCATTCTTCATGTTGAAGCGTTTGAGTACACGTTCAATGTACTTCTCCTGAGATAGCCACAAATTTCTACTTGTTCTCTCTTGAACTATCTTCATCCCTAAAATGTTGTGGTGGGCCCAAGTCCTTCATATCAAATGACTTGGACAGATCTCCCTTCAACTTTGCTATTAGCCCCTTGTCTTTTCCTACAATTAACATGTCATCCACATACAACAACAATATAATAAAGTTATTCTCAGAAAGTCTTTTGAAGTATACACATGGATCAGACTATGTCTTTATGTAAGTTTGACTTTTCATGAATGAGTCAAACTTCTTGTACCACTGCCTTGGTGCCTGCTTCAACTCATAAAGACTCTTATTCAGTTTGCACACCATGTGTTTCCCTTTAGCTACTTCAAATCCTTCTGGCTGCTCCATATAAATCTCTTCTTCTAAATCTCCGAAGAAATGCATTTTTCACGTCCAACTGCTCCACTTCAAGATCTAGGCTAGCTGCTAAGCTCAAAATTGTTCGAATAGAAGTCATTTTGACAACAGGTGAGAAAATTTCATCAAAATCAATACCTTTCTTCTGTTTGAAGCCTTTAACCACCAATCGAACTTTGTATCTGACCAGCTTGCCATTTCCATCTTTCTTGAGTTTAAAGACCCATTTGCATTTGAGTGGTCTTTTACCATTTGGAAGTTCAACCAGCTTGTACGTGCCATTTTTCTATAGAGAATCCGTCTCTTCTTGCATAGCTTTCATCCACTGGTTCTTTTCTTGATGGGACAACACCTCCTTATGACTTTCTGGCTTCCCCTCATCACTGATGAGGACATACTCTGTAGAAGGGTACCTGCATGACTCTACCCTTGGCCTCTCTGATCTCCTCAGAGGTTGAGGTTGTTCTTCTTCCTGAGTGGGGTGCTCCACTTCCTCGATACCTTCATCAAGTTGCTTCCCCTGCTCAATAACCTTACCAGGTTGCTCCCCCTGCTCGGCAACCTCGTCGGTCGTACTTTCTGCACTTGTGGGATTGTTAGAAGCAGAAGGAATAGTAACAAGGTTAGGAATTATACCATTCTTCGCCTTTTCTGACATATCAGGAGCAGTTCCAACTTCACTTTCTCGGAAGACTATATCTCTGCTTCTAATGACCTTTTTCTTTACAGGATCCCACAATCTGTACCCGAACTATGCAGGGAACAAATTTGCAGGGAACAAATTTGTCATCCAGCTTTGTTCTCTGCTCTTTTGGTACATGTGCAAAAGCTCTGCAACCAAACACCTTCAGATGCGAGTAGGACACCTCCTTGTTGGTCCAAACTCACTCTGGGATGTCAAACGCCAACGGAACTGATGGACTCCTATTGATCAGGTAACAGGCTGTCTGAACTGCTTCACCCCAGAATGACTTAGGCAGTTTAGCCATTCTGAGCATGCTTCTCACCTTCTCCACAATGGTGCGGTTCATCCTCTCGGCTATGCCATTGTGCTGTGGGGTTCCAGGAACTGTCTTTTCATGTCTGATCCCATGACTTGAACAATACTCTTTAAATTCCCTTGAAGTGTACTCACCTCCATTATCACTTTGGAGACGCTTTAACTTTCGATCCGTCTCCCTTTCTACTAGAGCATGAAACTTCTGGAAAACTTGAAACACCTGTTATTTGGTTCTCAAAATATAAACCCATAATTTTCGTGAAGCATCATCAATAAAAGTAACAAAATATTTGTTACCGCCCATTGATTCAATTTCCATTGGGCTACAAACATCAGAATATACTAAATCAAGTATATTTAATTTTCTTTCAAATGATGTCTGAAATGAGACTCTATGCTGCTTACCAAATAAACAGTAGTCACAAGGTTTTACCGATGTACCTTTGGAATAAGAAATGAGTGATTTTTTGGCAAGAATATGCAATCCCTTCTTGCTTATATGACCCATTCTTTTGTGCCACAAATTTGCAGAAATCACATCTTGTGCCGTGTTCAATTCACCTTGGCATATTTCTGCATTTGTCCTGTACAATGTGCTACGAGCAACTCCCTTTACAATCACCAATGATCCCTTAGTGAGTCTCCACTTTTGATTTGCAAAATAGCTCTCGTATCCATCTCGGTCTAAAGAAATTCCTGAGATTAAGTTCATCCGTAAATCATGTACATGCCGCACATCCTTTATAACCAATGTGCATCCGACATTTGTCTTGTTACAAATGTCACCAATCCCCGCAATCTTTGAGTAACTTGTGTTACCCATTCTCACTATGCCGAAATCACCTGCTACATATCTACAAAGAAAGATCTCTTACCAGTGTGGCATGGTAAGATGCAGCTGTATCAACCACCCATTCTGACTCTGGACCTGACATGTGCATGCATTCTTCTTCGTCATTTATAAAGAGGACAACATTATCATTGTTTTGCACCATGGCGGCTGTGTTGTCCTCATTCTTCTGGCCACTGGTTTCACCTTTGCCCTTCCTTGGATTTGGGCAATCTCTTTTGAAGTGACCTGGTTGATCTCAGTTGTAGCAATTTCTGGCTCTTGATTTGGATCGGTTCTTTGACTTCCTATGAGCTCCGGATCTACCATAGTTGCTCGAACTCCTTTGATAACTCCCGCCTCTACCTTCTGTGACGAGAGCTTGCCCTTGATTTTCAGGCTCCTTTCTCATCTTCTCATTGAGTAGAAGAGCCGATGTGACATCTTTCAACTCAATAGTAGTCTTACTGTGCAGGATGGTTGTCGCCAAATTATCGTATGAAGATGGCAACGAGTTTAATAGCAATATGGCTTTATCTTCTTCCTCAATTTTCACTCTGAGGTTGGCAAGCTGTGTGATTAGTCCGTTAAAATATTTAAATGTGACAAAAAATTTGTACCTTCACCCATGTGTAGGGCATATAACTGCTTCTTCAGGTACAATTTATTTGTCAGCGTTTTGGACATGTATAGGCTTTCCAACCTTGTCCAAATTCCTCGTGCAGTATCTTCATCAATGATGTTATTTACCACATCATCTGATAAGTGCAACCTGATTGCACTAGCAGCTCTTTCATCCAAGTCATCCCAATCCTCAGCTTTCATGGTATCAGGCTTTTTGGCATCAACATCTAGTACCTTGTGTAATCCTTGTTGTATGAGCAGATCCCTCATCCTTCTTTGCCATGTTGAGAAACCATTATCTCCGTTGAATTTTGCTACCTCGTACTTTACTCCGGACATTTTTATTTTTCACCGAGTATAGTACTACCGACAGTGAATAGTATTAGTGAACAAGCAGAACCAGTGCTCTGATACCAGTTGTTGGGAATAAACCCCCACAGAAATAATATTCACGGTAATAAAAGAGGAATAATAATATAGCACCGAGATACGGTAATTAACAAAAAGAGTAACAATGACACCAAGATTTTTATGTGGAAAACCCTTTTGAATAAGGGAAAAGACCACGGCCCCGAGAGAAGAAACTGATATCACTATAGTAAGAAATTTTACACTTTGTAGGTCCGAGTAAAATCCTCCAAAGACCGCTACAACACTCAAAAGAAATAACCTTCTTTTGATATTCCCACCTCACTACAATATCGCTCACTCTCTATTTTTCTCACAGACTATTTTCTTATATCCTGTCTATGAAACCTCACTCTTTCTTTCTCTCTTTGTTGGTGTGTAGAAATGAGAGTTGAAGCTCTCCTTTTATAGCCAAAGCTTCACTCTCTAAAGCCTACAATATTTGATAATTTACACATACTTTGCACAATTCAACAAAGTTGGCTACCAAACCAAAGAAATTCAACAAGGTTGGCTACCTAACCAAACCAAGTCAACAAAGTTGGCTACCAAACCAAAGAAACTTTTATTAGGCACATGCCTAATACTTATTCAATGAGATGGACATAATCAATATAGGCATAAAAAGTGAAGAAAATATGTCATGGAATATGTCATTGAACCTACAAAATATGTCATTGAATATGTCATTAAGCATTTGAGATGAAGATCATGGAAGAAGAGCAGACATCCACCATAATTTGATATTTATCATAACACCTCCCCTGGATGTCCATAGATAATATGCCTCGTTAAAACCTTACTAGGAAAAAACTCTATGGAAAAAAATCATAGTGAAGGAAAAAAGTATACATGTTTAGAAATACGCCTTTTGGTTGCCTCGTTAAAAACCTTGCAAGGAAAACTCAGGGGGGAAAAAACCTTGTAAGGAAAAAAGAGTGCAACGTGCATCAACTCACCCTGATGAGAGCATCAATTCACATCCTTGATCATTCACATCCCAATCTTGTACACTAATTTCTTGAAGGTTGACGTCGGTAGAGATTTGGTGAACAAATCAGCCATATTATCACTTGAACGAATCTATAGCACATTGATATCATTGTTCTTTTGAAGATCATGTATGAAAAATAACAGTGGTGAAATGTGCTTTACCCTAGCTCCTTTTTATGAATCCTTCATTCAATTGGGCTATGCATGCTATATTGTCTTCATACAAAACTGTGGGTAGTTTGCAACACTTCAAACCACATTTTTCTCGAATAAGATGTATTATAGACCTCATTTCTTGACTTTCTTCATGAATAACAATTATCTCAGCATGATTAGATGAAGTAGCCGCGATTGATTGCTTAGTCGATCGCCAAGATATGGCAATGTCTCCACATATAAACACATAGCATATTTGTGATCAAGCCTTGTGTGTGTCAGATAAATACCCCGCATTGGCATAACCAACAAGCTCGGGATTTCAATCATTGCCATAAAATAAGCTCATATTGGTAGTCCCATTTAGATAACACAATATATGTTTGATTTCACTCCAATGCCCCCTTGTAGGAGTAGAGCTATATCTTGCTAAGACATTAAATGAAAATGTTATGTCACGCCTTGTAGTATTAGCAAGATACATTAGTACATCAATTGCACTAAGATATGGTACTTCAAGGAAGTTCTTCATTATTTTCATGAGGTTGGAATGAATCTTTATTTATATAGAGTGATCTCACATCCATCGGGGTACTAAATGGATTTGCTTTATTCATATAAAGTCGCTTTAAAATCTTTTCAGTATATGCTGATTGATGGATAAAAATTTCGTCTTTCATATACTGAATCTGTAGACCAAGACAAAATTTTATCTTTCCAATATATCTTTTATTTCAAATTCTTTGTTTTAAATAGTCTACTTTAGGAAGCTACCCAGGAGTTCCAGTGATACTTAAATCATCAACATACACATCGATTATAGCAAATTTAGATCCAAATCCTTTTGCAAAGACACAAGGACAAATTGAATCATTCTTGAACCCTTCTTTCAACAGGTAGTTACTCAGGAGATTATACCACATGCGCCCTGATTGTTTCAATCCGTATAAGGATTTTTGAAGCTTTATTTAATAAATTTCTTCGCTAACTGCATCGTTAAACTTTCTCCTCATTTGCTGCATAGATGGGTAGAGAGGGTCAACATTAAGCTCGTGTGTGGCGATGTCCCTTGGGATGCTCGGCATATCTGAATGGGAGAAGGCAAATAAATCGGCATTGTCAGTTAAGAATTTATGGAACTTACCTAGTTCCGAGAGATTGTGCCCTATATAAGCTTTTTTGGTGATGTCGTTATTGACCAGTTGGACGGGATCGAGGTCCTCTATGGTTGCCTCGCATGATTCCACAATGTTCGGGTCTTTGATAGCCTCTATTTGTATGTCGGGTTTGGTTCCCGATGTGGCTGACTACTATGCTTCCGCACTTTCTCCTCTTAGTTGTTGAGTATGTGCACAATCCTGGGTGATACGGTAGCATTCTTGTGCGGTACGTTGCTCACCCTGGATGTTGAATATTCCCCATGAAGTAGGAAATTTAGTTACTTAATAGAAACTTGACGGGACGGCCCACATGGCGTGTACCTATGTGCAGCCTATGGTAGCGTTGTAGGATGTTTCTTGATTCATGACATGAAACGTTGTTTCCAGGGTGACTCCTTCGGCCAGAACGGGCAACACTATCTCTCCGGAGGTTCGTTCAACTGCATTATTAAAACCCTTTAGTGTTATGCAATGTGGTATTATTTTATCCTCGAGTCTCATATGTACGAGGACTCGAGGGTGGATAATACACGCGCCACTTCCGTCATCCACCATTATCCTCTTTACATCAGTATCCACAATACGTAAAGTTATAATAAGAGCATAATAGTGAGGGAAAGACAAACCGTCGATATCTGAATTATCAAAGATGATACTATCTTCGAGGTCGTCGTATTGTTCGTGAGCGATTGACCATTTGAGTTTGTGTGTAGTGGTGAATTTTATGTGGTTGATTTCCGTATCATCGCCACCGCTGATGATCGTTTGTATAGTGCAAGCTCGTGAGGTGGTTTTGGGGGTCCTTGAGGTTGATTGCGTCCTCGAGCGAAATTAGCCAACCCTCGATCGCTCAGCGATTCTTTCAAGTGTCCCTATATTAGCATTCTCACTTCTCCTTGTAATAGGCCTATGCAATCTTCGGTCTTATGCCCATTCGCACAGAACGTTCAATTTTCTGAGTGCTTGGGTTGGATTTCATCTTTTGCTGCCATTGTACCTTTTTTCCAAGCTTCTCTAGTGTATATACTATTTCTGAAGAAGAAACACAAAAGTTATGAGAAAATAATAGTGGAGGCATACGCATACCTCTTTCGTTTTGGTGTGGCATGACGTATCGAGGAGTGGCATCTGTGTGTTGTGGAGGAGGTGGGATGGATGTCCGGATGTAAGGCTGATGTCTCTCTCGACTGAGACGGGGTAGTAGATCCCTTCGGCCATCGTTGCGCCGATCTTTCCTTATCTCAGTTTGGATTGATGTCAGCCATTGGATCGGACCATTGAGATCATCCTCGTCCTCCCTTACTTCAGCACAATAGGCGTTGTGGATTTATTCTCAAGTGGTGGTGGGAGGTTATTTCATGATCCTATTTAACAGCTTTTTGGTCGTTTTCGACCTATTCCTGCTTAACCCGTTTTGGAAGTCTGCTACTGCCATCCCTTCTAATACGTTTGGTAGGCTCATTCTCACTCTGTTGAATCTGGATATGAAGTCTCTAAGTCCCTCGCCCGTCGTCTGTCTAATGGCGAAGATGTCATTTACCCTGGCTTTCGCCTTTTTTGCTCCTACATGAGCGATGATGAATTTGTCTGCCATTTCATTGAACGTCGATATTGATTGTGCTGGCAATTGTGAGTACCAAGTAAGAGCTTCCCCTGTCAGGATTTTGCCAAACTTTTTCAGCAGCACCGATGACACTTGTTCTTTTGACAAATTGTTGCCTTTTATGGTTGTGACATAGTGGATTATGTGATCTTCCGGGTCTATAGTACCATAATATATTTTCAAGTATGGTGGCATTTTGAAGGTTTTTGGAATTGCATGGGGGGCTTCCCCTTCATTGTATAGTTGCTCGACGAATCGACCGACGTCCCGTTTCGGTAGCAACTTCGGAGCGCCCGGTATTTTAACAACCCTTTCTTGATGCTCCTTCATCTGATCACGGAGCGCTTTGATATCATTTTTCATTTCTTCCATTCTTTTAGAATGGTTGTGAGTGCGTCGTTAACTGCATCAACAACAATATAAGTGTTACCTGTGCGTGGAGTTTCTAGTTCGCCAGCGAACATTGTGGCGTCTACGTGTATTATGCCTCCGATATCCCTTTGAACGAGTTTATCAAATATGTTGCTCAGTATGTTTGTCAGCCACTCTTCCAATAGCTTTTTCATAGCTGGTGGTGCTTTTCCTATTGCGGATGTGGAGGCTCTCTTTTCGCGTGAAACAGTCATGCTATCGTGCGTCGTAGGTTAGGTATCTCCTTCAGGTGTAGCGTTCGGTGTCACGTTTTCGTTATCCTGCCTACCGGCTTCATCGATGGAATCCAGAAGGTTGGTTGTGATACATGCTATTCCTTTTAACCTTGCGAGTCCCTTTCCTGTCATTGTTGGTTTTTGCAAGGCTAGGAAGAGGCAATTATCCCTTTCAAGGATCTAGATGAAACTAAAATCATTAGCTAAAGAAATTCCCACAGACGGAGCCAAATTATTTGACCAAAAGATATTGAAACATTTTTTATTAAATCAATCCATGAAGATGAAGGGGTAAATCTCAACTAAGCATAATAAAATCTAGATTAGATAGTGCAAGGGTAAAACAAGATGAGTGATGTTTCCTAATATGTTGGAACCAAACGATCATTCATAAATGCGAGAGCTTCTAATGTAAGAGAATATAGTAGTTAATACAATTAATTGAGACTAGGAATGATGTAAGGATTTTTGATCTGTAATAAGCAAAAGTCTCCCCTTCTCCACATAATGTTCTTTTCTTTTTATAGGGGACAATCCCCCTTTTTACCCTAAAAAGGTACCACACAAAGAATATTCGAAAGACATATTCTTATTGTTTCCTATCATGCTAACACTACTGCAGACGACGTGCAGTCACTAGCCGTTGTTAGTTGTCACCCTTCATAACGATCGAAGAACGGTGCCTCGTAAAGGCCTCGTTCTTTGCTATACTCAGTAACGGTCGTGGTCGTCCAAATTTCGACCTATACAACGCGCCCCGCAGTTACACCTATAAATCCACCCCTACGTGCATTCCCTCTTTATATGTCCGAACCATCTCAACCTCGCTATTCACATCTTGTTCACCACAGGCCACCCTCATTTAGAAAGGTGTACTCAATAACCAATTAACCATGGTGTCAATATGATAGTTTGAGCTAATTGAGTGAACATATATTTATATTTTTGAAGTATTATTAAAATATGACATTAATTCACATAATCTAGCTAAGAGGAGAGCATGAGTTTACGTAAATTCGAAACTCCAAATACGCCACCGATATGGACCACCCGCATGTGTAAACTTGTGGCATCTGACCAAGATAAGTGCCACATCGCGGAATTCAAAGTAGAGGAAGTTACGAAGTAACAATCAACAACGTTACTATATCCATCACCCACCCAACAAGGCAACTTATAGACCTAAAACGAACTAACATGGCTATGCCATTCACTTGAACCCTACCAAACAGAATAAAAATGACACTCACGTTAGTTTTGTCCCGAAGGTTTGCCCTAAAGTAGTACCCACATTTTCACTCACAATCCGTTTGATAATTCTGTATCCCCATTTATATCCGTAATCTAAGGCTGCAATTCGTCCATCCCCGCGTGAAGAAGAATCAGAATTCGGGTGCTTCTTGAGGAAGCAAAAAATGAAACCATGTGAGGATGTGACAATCACTTTGTTTCTTTTCCATTTGGGAAGTTTAAAGCACAAATCCAAGGCCTTTCATTTGAGGGCCAGAGGCATGTGTCGAGTTTGTCATGCGGATGAGTGGCGGTCTACGATTTGCCGTGTCAGCGGGGTTGGATTTTCCTTTGAATAATGTATATTGGTTTGTGGAGTCACGGCGAGGTTTGCGGCCAAGAAATATTGTAATATTGAGGGAATTGAGGAAGAGTTTTTATTTTGTAAGGCATTTTTAAATTGAGGTAGTTATCACCAATGAGTTGTACGTGGTACAATGATAAGTATTTTTATTCTTAACGAAATATATATGATTCGAACTTTAGGTATGAAGTCGTCTTTATTAGGGAACTGTTTAATCTAACATAAAATTTTATAGCACAAATCAAGATTTAATCATACCTCACTATAGAATACTGAATAGAAAACTAAAATAAGAAGTAATTGTGGTAGCTAACTAGAGTTGGGACCCCATTTTGGACCATCAAACTTTGAATTATAGAGATCAAAAGCATGTGCAAGCTAGTGTCATGTATGATCGCCTAAGTTGTCTTTTTCTTAGCGATTAATGATGCGAGAATGGATAAGGCTTTTACGTGAGTTTGTTAGAATTGTATTCCATTCCTTTATTTTTACTTGTCGCATTTTGCTTTTCGAGAGATAATTTGACTAATTTTTTAAGCTAAATTGCATTAGATTTTCTTAATATGTTAAAATTAAAACTAGATATTCAAAAACTATAGAAAAAGTATCATAAATTTGTAATTTTTCTCATATCAATATGGTAAAAAAATATATATTATAATGTCAGTCGAAGTTTATATAATTTTAACTTTCAAAAAGCAAAACATGATACAAGTAAAAGCGAACGAAGAAAGTTGTAACAGCTAACTCACATTCTGTGGTGATGAGACTTAAAAGTCTCTTTTCTTACTAATGAGGTGAGGGGGATCTTTCTTCTTTTTTCCACGAATTAGGTGGTGATTTAATTCCTAAAAGTTTGAACTAGATTAATAAATGGAAATGAATATGATACATTGTGAATTTTTAAAATTCAAACAAGCCACTGAAGTTTTAATATCCAGTCTTTCAAGTAGGTAGATTTTATTTAAGAGTTACAAACCTAACTCAAAATCACCATAATTGGTGGTACAAAAAAGAGATCAACAAATTGATTTTTTTCAAGGTAAATTTCTTCAAAAATAATTTGAAGTTTTTTTTTTTGTCCCCCTTTAGAATTTTACAATGGTGAATGATATAATACTACCCCGTAAATTACGAGATCAAATGCAATCTAAATTTGAGCCGAAGATCTTTCGAAAATAGCCTCTCTATTCCTTCGGGGTAGGGGTAAGATCTGCGAACATGTCCTCAGACCCCACTTATGGGATTTTACCGGATTGTTGTTGTTGTTAACAAACTTAGAGCTTTAAAAATGGGAAAAAAAATTTTCTTTCTTTTTTATTCGCAAGTATTACATGACTACCTGTTCAAGACCTCGTGTTATCTGAAAATTATATGAAATTACTGTTCAAACATGATAGGAATTAGGGATAATCTTCAAAACTAGCCACAAATAAGAGGGTATTTTCAGTACTTCGATCCCCCCCCCTCCCTTACTAAAACAATTTTTTATTTAAAAACAAAAGGAGGAGCGACTCTACTTTTGCGATTTTGTACTATAATTATAACATACTAATAAATAATTAAATAAGAAAAGCATTCTTGACAGTTAGTCTTATAGTTGGAAGTTACAGTGACCTCACTACAAAAATAATAGAGTAACAAATTAAAAGAAAGAAAACAAGCAGACATAAAAGAGAAAAGAGAATAATGCATAGATTGCTTGTTACTAAAGGGTAAAATCAAGACAAATGATAAAGGTCCCATGCAATCTGGTAACTTTATATGCGTGATGCCAATGAATTTTTCATAAACAAATAAGTATGTGGTAAAGTCAGTTGGCTTCTTTTGGTAGAATATATTACTCAAATATTTGGATATGTGCGTGGATACATAGCATGCCATTCACTAATCATTTCTCCTTTTTCGATATTAAAGGATTCAACCACCTATAGAAATGTTTAAATAGCAGAAAATAACATCTCAAATTTAGAACTTTGAACGAATTAAAAAGAACAATAAAAGAAAGTTGATTTGGCAGTAAAATTAAATGGAAAAACAATTTTTGCAGCTAATTAAAGCCCCGAGTGTCATAATTACGGTCGGTGACATTTGCTATACACCGCTGGTCCATTTCTCTATCATTATTGATTTGAAACTTGTTGTGCTAAAAAGTAAAAAACAAACCAAAAAAATAGACGTGCGACACAGTTGCTTATATTTTCTAGAAGAGAATCGATCTTTTGTATCTAGTCTAGTTACTAATGGAAATTATCCTCCAATTTCTATCCAAAAAAAATAAAAAGAAAAGAAAAACCGGATCAATTTCTTATATAGGTAATATTAGATTTAACTTTTTTCTCTTTTTCCTTGAGGATTACGATCCAATCATACGCAAAAGTTCAGTTCGCATTGATAGGCATAAATATTTAACACTGTAGCAGAGTAGCTGGTGGAATATTATAATGGAGGATGGGAACGATTATCTATATATATGCATGCTGCATGCAGACCTTCATTACTTTTTCTACACATTACTCCATGTCATGAAACTGCGAATAACTTTGGTGAGTATAATATAAAAATTGCATGCGGAAAAGGAGCGATATTGCAAACTTTTATTTCCTTTAATTAATTAGTTACTATATAAAATTATACTCTCATTTGTTTATTCTAAGAAGAATGGTATTTTTGCAATATTGGATATTAATACTTTTATTTGACTTACTATATCCTGAAAGAATTTTTATTATAATTTTTAAAATTATGATTATATTTTATTTTATGGAAGTATTTTTTTTAATATATAAATTGCATTTCAATATTGTGCCTAGATTTTTAAAAAGTTAAATACGTTCACCATTGCACTCAAATTGCAGATTCTGTTGGCCAAGATTTTTTTTAAAGTTAAGGTATTTGTCTGTCTGGTCAAGCTTTTAGAAGAAAAAATAATAATTTTAATTAAAAGCAAAAAAAAAGTAATTTCTTTCCAAATACTTTAATGAGCATTGCTTTTAAATTAGTGTTGAGAAGTAGTTTTTAAATTAATTATTAAAAATACAAATCGATTCTCACCAAAAATAATTTTTTGAAAAATACTTTTCAAAATAAATTAATTTTAGAAACTTGGCCAATCAGGCTAATTTTTTTTTTTTTTGGGTCAAATAGGCTAGAAATTCAATTCAAATGGAGTGCTAAAATACACGGTATATGGCTATATGCTGAATAAAAGGACAAAAAAAGAGAGAAGAAGAAGATATTGTAGTGTGTACATGTCAGGTAGGAATGCTTGCTTAGCGGACGAAAACTAGCATAAGAGAGGAATCTCCGTAAAACATGTAATCAGGAAGATAAAAGTGACCCTACCTCTTTTGTTTAATCAACGCTAATTTCTCCACCTTTTTTCTCTTTATAAACTCCTTCATTTCCCTCTCTTTTCTTGTCAAGCTCAAATAACTTTATATTTCCTCTGTTCTTTAGACTTGATAAACCCCACTGAGTTCGTCTAGAGACAAACCTAATTACAGACAAACAACAGACAAATATGGGCTCTCTTTCTCTTTCTTTCCTCTTCCTCTTGTCTTCCCTTCTCCTTCTCCCGTCCCTCATTGCCTCCTCCTCTCCCCTATCTGATCCTCAACCTGTTGTAGATGAAGTACATAGGTAACTACATTTTGGTTGCTTCACATTTATTTCATTTATCTTAGTCCCACTTTGGCCGATAGGCTGCGTACACAATATCTTTTGAGATTTGTTGTTGTTATTTTAGTCCCACATTGTATACATGGGCTAAGCTACACTATGGTAAGGGTGGTCAATTGACCACCATTCGTCGAAAATTACACTATGTATATCTATAAATTAAACACTCTTTGTTAGGAATTATTTTTACGTCTTTTAAATTTGAACACCATATGGAAAATTCCTGGTTTCACCACTAATAGTATATGTTAGAGAAAAGACTAACGTTATTTTAGATAGCACACATTTTCATATGTATATATAGCTCTAATAGAAAACAATGAGTCATGTACTTGTAGTACGATAACATGATTTAATTTATTTATCGTTTGGGAAAATGCAGGAGCGTAAATGCTTCGAGAAGGAACTTAGGCTATCTTTCCTGTGGTACCGGAAATCCTATTGATGATTGCTGGCGTTGTGATCCCAACTGGGAAAAGAATCGCCAACGGTTAGCAGATTGCGCCATTGGCTTTGGCAAAAACGCCATTGGTGGTAGGGATGGTAAAATTTACGTGGTCACCGACTCAGGTGACGACGATCCCGTCAACCCAAAACCGGGGACTCTCCGTCACGCCGTTATCCAAACTGAACCGTTGTGGATAACTTTTGCTAGGGATATGGTTATTCAATTAAAAGAAGAACTTATTATGAACTCATTCAAAACAATTGATGGAAGAGGTGCGAGTGTACACATTGCGGGCGGTCCATGTATAACAATACAGTACGTGACGAATATTATTATACATGGAATTCATATACATGACTGTAAGCAAGGAGGGAATGCTATGGTGCGGAGCTCCCCATCGCATTACGGGTGGAGAACTGTTTCTGATGGTGATGGAGTGTCGATATTTGGTGGGAGCCATGTTTGGGTGGACCATTGCTCTTTGTCTAACTGCAAAGACGGCTTGATTGACGCCATTATGGGGTCCACAGCTATTACAATTTCTAATAATTTCATGACTCACCATGATAAAGTTATGCTCTTGGGACACAGTGATTCTTATGTTCAAGACAAAAATATGCAAGTTACCATTGCGTTCAATCACTTTGGGGAAGGCCTTGTCCAACGAATGCCAAGGTACAATTTTTTTAAAAAGTAAATGATCACTATACACGATATTTCTTTTAACCATTTAAGTTTCATATATCGAAAGTGTAAAAGAATGGGAATTTTAGCATGGTAAAATTACTGTCATGTGACTAAGAGTTACGAATGGGAACAATCTCTTGCAGAAATGCATGGTAAGACTGCGTTCAAGACTCTTGTGATCCGATCCATCACTAGACCCCGTGTATTGCAAAAGTCTAGTGCACCGAGCTACCTTTTATATCGAAAGTGTAAAAAAAATTGATACCAACAATGGATTTTAACTTGTAGCAACAATAGAATTTTATGATTTTATTTATCTGCAACTACTTTATGGCATATGATTGTATAAATAATATTTAAGCTCTGTTTAAGTGGTGCGTGTGTTAAGCAAAGGATACACCGAAATTTGGTTGTGTATTCTAAATGACGAGAAAACAGTAGTTAGGATTTACAGTGGGGTATGTTTTGTACAGTTCATGTTGAATTTAATGAATTATTGGCTTTTTGGAACATGCAGATGTAGACATGGTTATTTCCATGTGGTGAACAATGACTATACCCATTGGGAAATGTATGCAATTGGTGGAAGTGCTAGTCCCACCATCAATAGTCAAGGCAACAGATTTCTTGCCCCTGATATTAGGTTTAGCAAAGAGGTCAGTATCACTTGTTTTAATAAAGACCTCCAACTTAGGTTTTACATTTTTTTCTTTAGTTTTAAGGTAAAATATTTATATTTATTGGAATAATATATATATGTAGGTAACGAAACATGAGGATGCTCCAGAAAGTGAATGGAAAAATTGGAATTGGAGGACTGAAGGAGATTTAATGTTAAATGGTGCATATTTTACACAATCAGGAGCTGGTGCTAAATCATCAAGTTATGCTAAGGCTTCAAGTTTAAGTGCAAGGCCTTCTTCTTTGGTCAGCAATTTAGTATCTGGTTCTGGTGCTCTCAATTGCCGAAAGGGTTCACGTTGCTGATTAATTATTTCCTAAAAAGACTACAAGCCAATGGGAAATTATTTAACTTGGTCTTATTTTTCTAAAATTTGGTTTTAGACAAAAAATTAAAAATGATATGATTTGAAGAAAAACCATGTAATGAAGGAGGAAAATTAAAAAAAAAGGGACAGAAAGTGTAGGTCCTATATATGACTAGGGACGTTGCACTTTTATTGTCTTTTTGACTCCCTTCAATTTTTTACCTTTCTTTGGTTTTTATTTTTACCCTTTTTGACTTGATTGTCAAATACAACCTCGGTCTGCCATTCTCAACAGTCGGGACTTTATGCGGTTCTGTTTGTTTTAGAATTTAGAGAAAGGCAAGTTCAGAAGTGTTGATATATACATCAATATATGTATTTATTTTTGAATCTTCTGTGACTCTCTCTGTCTATCTTATACTATCTATTAGAAATTGCAGAAGACAATACACGATAATAGCGAGCAATTAAATTAAAAGTAAAGATGAAACACGATTTTAATATTTGCTTATATAATAACTATCCATAACTGCTCATAATAAGTGTATTGAAAAAATGGAAGAAGTTCAACTACCAATGTTTAACTCCGTCAAAGTTGTAATTGAAGAAGCACATTAAAAAGCAACATGTGTATCATTTTAACTCCACACAAATTAGAAAACGGTTAACCAACTTATGAATTATGCCAAGCAATATTGCAGACTATCCCTTTTGGCTAAGCTGTAAAAATTAGCTTATTTTGAGAAGTGTTTTTTTTTTAAAAATATTTTTCTCAAAAGTACTTTTGGTGAAAAGCAGTTTGTGTTTGACTAATTAGTTTGAAAAGCACTTTTGAACAACAATTAGTGTTTGGCTAAACTTTAAAAAACTGTCTCTAAGTGTATTTTTTTCAAAAGTGCTTCTCAAAAAAAGAGCTTTTGGATAGAAGTTATTTTTTTCTGCTTTTCCAGAACTGCTTCTGCTTCTCCCCAAAAACACTTTTTTTCCTTCCAAAAGTTTGGCTAAACACCTCAATTTTTGGTCAAAAGTACTTTTGGCAAAAAAAAAAAAAAATACTTTTGGCCTAAAAGAAGCTTGACCAAACAGGCTATTAGTTCTTATATACTTTGTCTGTTCACTTTTACCTGTTCAGTATTTTAAAATTAAATTTTTATTTTTACTTATCACTTTTGATATATCAAGAGAAGCTAATTTATTTTTTCCTATTATACCTACAATATTAATTACTCATTTCTAATTTTTTTTAAACCCATTAAAAATATGTATCAATTAATATGAGTATCATGATAAATTATACACTTAATTTATTATTTTTTAAGAAGTGTGCAAAATCTATAGTGGATAAATAAAAGTAAACGGAGGGAGTACAATTTTAATCTTCCAATGCTGACATCCAACCAATAGAATAAGACCTCACCTCATAGTCTTTAATTTTGACCTTCCAGAACTGAATCAATTGATGAATTTAGATTTTATCCCAAATGCAATTCCTAATTAGTTTCGTTTCATCAATTCTATTTAATCCTTGTGCCAACCGTCCGGCATCGGTTTTACTTTTGTTGTTGTTTTGGCTTATTTCTTGTGCATTAAGTGGTTGAGTTTTAAATAGAAGTTCGGCTATAAATCAAAAACGGAAAAATGCACACGCATTGAATCTTCTGGTATATAAGAACCTAATATATGAGCACTTATGTGTGGCAAGCATTTTTCTTTTGAGAACTAAAAGTGTAGGCGCTTTGTCGGTGATCGAGTCAGGATTTTTATTAAGAGGTATTCAAATAAATGAATTTAAATACATCGTAAAATTAAGGGGAGTCAATATATTATAAATATATATAAAATAATTTTTTTAATCTAATAATATAATATAATTTTTCGACGAAGTGACATTCATCGGTTGGATGTAGTTCCGCAACTGCGTTTGGACATAAGAATTGTGAAATTTATGAAAAAAGTAAAAGGATATTTAATTGAAACTGATATTTAAAAATTCGAGTTGTGGTTGGACATGAATACAATTTGAAACTACTTTAATTTTTTGTGAGTGTTTTAAAGTGAAAATTTTAAAAAACTAACTTTTTGGAGTTTTTTTAAATTCCAAAAAATAACAAAAATTTTGACAGAAATTTAAAATTTTCATGGCCAGAAAATAATTCCGTAACAGGGGATAAAATTTAAACAAACGTAATTTTTTTTTTATGGCCAAACGGGCCCCAAGGAATCAACAAGACACAGTTTTGTAGGCTTTTAGAAAATAGTTCAGTAGTAAATAAATTGCCAGGAAATCAAAAAAACCCCAAAAGAAGAATAAGAAAGAATGAGTGACAAGGAAAAGTTGGGGAAAACTTTGACCAGATTCAAAATAAAATTTGACCAGTTTCCAAATTTTATGGAGACAAGAGAAACAGAAAATGTCTGAAGCATAGGTTCAGTATCAGATACGACAATCTTGTTATGGATACTAGCTAGTCTTCCAAAATAAAGCTCATTGTCACATGCATTGGCACGCCTATTCATACAAATATAGTACTAGTTTAAAACAGTGAGTGCCTCTCCTAATGACACCATAGCAAAATTCTTCATATAGAAATGGCCAAAATGCTTTATTGTTTCAAGAAAAAAGGGAATTCATCTTCCTTTTGGACTAGCTAGTAGTAACAGTTTGTGTAAAGTACTAAAGAAATAAAGTAACAGTCAAGATTACAAGGGTTTAGTACACAAACAAAAAGTCAAAAAGAAAAAGGTAAGATAAATAAAATAAAAAAGAAAAGGAAAAAGAGAAGTGAAAATGGGGTATTCAATTTTCCCACCACCTTAGAGAAGAAACTTTACTTCGAACAAGAAGGTTGATAAATAATATGGTGGAAAATAAAGTGTGAACCACTTGCTTTATTGAAAAACAGTAAATCAGAGTCTACCATCCGTTTTACAATTTGTTTTGGTTTTCGTGTTTTTCTTTTGCCATCCGTAATTAATGCAACAAATTAAGGTCAACATTATGTACTACGGATTTGGTTTACTTGCTTTAGAAATGTGAAAAAGAATGGAACCAAAATGATTCAACCATGTGGAAGAATGAAAGCAAACAATTATTCACCTAACTGGAAATTAAACAAGTAAGGATTAGATAAAATATTGACGATAATGAAGACATTGACCCCCCCCCCCCCAAAAAAAAAAAAAAACAAAGAGCGTTTTTTATTAATAAACTATATGAAACAAAGTCAGATTGGTCGAAATTTCATTACGAATATCGAACATGAGGTAAGAAATCTTAAGCAGGAGTCTTAGAGCTTTCTATAGTATAGTCGGCAAGCACATTTTTATGTACAATATATATTAAATAAATAATGTTCCACCTTATCTCTCGATGAGTATCAACTTGTTTGGTGCTTTCACTGATGAGGTTTTTCTTACCTCCGTCGATTAGATTAATGACAGCTTCATTGAAAATAATGAAAGGTTTTGTTCTCATGTCCACATCAAAGGAAAATAATGATACCGTTAATTTCTTTGTTCGGTGGCTGACCTCAAAACTAAGTACAGATAGTTATTCTGGAGTTAAATATTTTTTAAATGTGAATTACTTCCTGTGAGCACGTGATTTTTGCCCTATGAGAATTACTCCCAAAAATTTAAAACAAAATAATTTTTGTGTTGTTTGCAACTTTGTGGATTTTTGTGGCATTTTTCTTTTATTGTTTGCATTTGTCTATGCCTGTTTATTTGATCAATTAACAAGAAAATACAAAAATAGGTTGTATTTACATTTAGGATTTAATTTTATAATTTTTAGTTAAATAGTAAATTACTTATTTTATAAAATGAAGAAAAAATATAAAAATAATGCATTTTAGAGTTTAATTGTGTGATTTAGTATTTAAGTATTTGTGATAATTACTATAATTAGCATTGGTTTTTATAATTTGATTAGAATTTCTATTTTTTACAAAATTTTGAAAGAAAAGGAATAAATAGAAAAAAAAAGAGTTGAGTGAAGAAGAGACTAGATTTGGGCCAAAAATTGAGTGGCCCAAAAGAATTTAGTCCAAAACCCTACCCCTAACCCGGTCCAAGTCGGTCCGTCTCTCAGATCAGCAAAACGACGTAGTATGGTAACAAAACTACGTCGTTTCAAGGTCCACAGATCTCGACCGTTCATTATTTCATATCCAACGGCTAAGATACAATCCCACAGCCCGATCCCGACCCGTTTTCAACCCCGACCCAACCGCCGCTAAAAGAAACGACATCATTCCTATCAAGTGATTGGTCTAGGCCGTTGATCTCAGTTGATCTAACGGTTTGGATTCAATCTCCCAACCTATATATATATATATATATAACACACCCCGCCCCCCCTCTTAAAGCCCCCACTTCGTCTCATTCGTCTTTTTAAAGATGTCCCAAACCCAAACCCTAGCAGCCGCCACCCCTCTCCACCGTCGTAAACCCGACGGCGCCGGCTCCAATGACCTCCATTTTCACACCATGGACCCCCCTTAACCTCCCCATTCCAAATATCTAAATAGCTTCCCTCGAAACCCAGCCAAGCTCTTCGAATATTGGATCGAAAAGATCGAGTCCAAATCCTAACTTACCCAAACCATCCCAAATCGACACCC
>MU728234.1:42888-62341 GCA_026770625.1 Nicotiana glauca | reverse complement strand
TGTGATAATTACTATAATTAGCATTGGTTTTTATAATTTGATTAGAATTTCTATTTTTTACAAAATTTTGAAAGAAAAGGAATAAATAGAAAAAAAAAGAGTTGAGTGAAGAAGAGACTAGATTTGGGCCAAAAATTGAGTGGCCCAAAAGAATTTAGTCCAAAACCCTACCCCTAACCCGGTCCAAGTCGGTCCGTCTCTCAGATCAGCAAAACGACGTAGTATGGTAACAAAACTACGTCGTTTCAAGGTCCACAGATCTCGACCGTTCATTATTTCATATCCAACGGCTAAGATACAATCCCACAGCCCGATCCCGACCCGTTTTCAACCCCGACCCAACCGCCGCTAAAAGAAACGACATCATTCCTATCAAGTGATTGGTCTAGGCCGTTGATCTCAGTTGATCTAACGGTTTGGATTCAATCTCCCAACCTATATATATATATATATATAACACACCCCGCCCCCCCTCTTAAAGCCCCCACTTCGTCTCATTCGTCTTTTTAAAGATGTCCCAAACCCAAACCCTAGCAGCCGCCACCCCTCTCCACCGTCGTAAACCCGACGGCGCCGGCTCCAATGACCTCCATTTTCACACCATGGACCCCCCTTAACCTCCCCATTCCAAATATCTAAATAGCTTCCCTCGAAACCCAGCCAAGCTCTTCGAATATTGGATCGAAAAGATCGAGTCCAAATCCTAACTTACCCAAACCATCCCAAATCGACACCCTGTGACCCCCTCACCTTCCTCTACCTTAATCTTTAACCGATTTCCTTCAAATCCTAACAGAACCCCTCAAATATTAAATCATAAGTTGAAAAAAATGGGTCAAAGTCGAGATCTCTGTGGACGATTTCAGTCCAAAATGATTTTAATCGTTTGTTCTCTATGAGAATATGCGATTAATATCAAATTGGACCAGAAACCCGAAGATTTGAAGAATCAGGTTCCCCTTTTTCTTTTGGTTCGAAGAATAATAGGTATTTTCCCTTTTTCTCTATCTAATTGATTTTTGGTATATTTGGTTTCTCCTTTATTTTTTTTCTTCCATCCCGTATTTTTCTTTATTTTGCTGATCAAATTTCAATTGAAATTTGATCAGTCTCCTAGTATAGGTTGATTTCGTGTGTTGTTTCATTTCTTTAGATAAGTTTGTTTTATATGATAGGATGTTGGTTAGTATTAGGATTGAAATTGATATATCGCCTAATTCTTCTAGGCAGTTGAACTAAGGATTATATTGAATCTAATTGATACTCATTTTAGTTCAAGTGTTCATTCATTCAAGATGGTAGGTGAGCATGGATTTTAGGGGGACAATTTGGGAGTGGGAAGTTCTGCCAACACCAGAGTGATATTTTAAACTAATTAATTAATAAATAAAAGTGGAACTGACACATTTTTTTTAAAACACCTTTACTAGTGGGAAATCAGAAAACAAGCATGGGTTAATGATAAAAAGGGTAGAGGATTCATGTGCTAAGGAAATATATAGGTTGAAAAGTGAAAAGTTTGAATAAAAAGGGGATTGGTTCTAGTCTTTAAATAGACACACACACATTCTGAAGAGGACAGATAGACATACAGAGGAGAGACGGACATACTGAGGGGGTCTGATAATCAGAGAGAGATAGAGAGTGAGTTTGAAAATTGGAAGAGAAATAGAGATCAGACATTGAGTTAAGAGAGCTTAAACATTCTGAGAAACAGAGAGTGACTGATACACTGGTATACATTGAGGGGGCTGCATTTCAGAGATTGAGAGTTAAAAGGAGTAAAGACAAACTTTGAACATTGGAAAGAGAGGAAAAAGATTCTGTAAACATAGATGGGGAGAGAGTTAGGAAGAAAAAGAAGAAAGAAACAGGGAGAAAAGAGAGAGTGATAGAATCTGAAAGGAAGCAGCTGAGAGCTTAGAGATTCACTGTTCCATTGATTTAAATCTTCTATAATCTTTGAGGTTTCAAACTGCTGAACCCATTTTCTTATTTGCTTGGGGATTAAAAATGGTTTGAACTTGTTTTCTCCTTAAGGGTTTTGGTTGGATTTCTGCCACTTTGTTACTGTTTCATTGTGGGTTTTGAAGCTGCACTGTTGTTGTTGTCTTGCTGTTGTTTGCTTGCTACTGATCTTCTTACCTTTGTTTTATTTTTACCATCCAGGTACACACCCCTGATTTAGTCATGTAATACAGTTTCATGAGCTGCATTTGTTGAAAAGGAAATGAAGATTGTCTTCCCCATTCAGCTGTCAATTATTTAGTTTATTTTTGTCAATTGGTAGCTTTATATATCTCTTTCTTAGCTTAACTTGAAGTTTACATAAGTGTAGTAGTATAATTATGTAGTCCATATTGATTAACCTTCTTTAATTCTGAGTTACATCATGGTTAGAAATGATTATCAGTTCTGGAAGTTATGCATATTAGTCCCTAGTGTTGAATAGTTTGTTAAGTACAAGTTGCTTATATCTAAACTGGGGCATCATGTATGATAGCTGAAGTTATGTATGTTTGTTTTCTAAGGTAAAATTTAATTATGTTTGAGAATGGCTAAAGAAGTTGTTTGATCAGCAAGATCAACTTGGTTTATAGTTAATGGTCAAATTTAGATTTCTTTTGTTTTTTTTTAAATCTGTAACGACTCCACTTGTTAAAATGTCCTATAATTGATTAATGCTAAGTAACAAAATCCAGAGTTAATGTGCACAGGTATTGGCCCATTGATGGGTTTTGTTAGGCTTAGCTGGTGTTGGGCTTGTTTTGAGCCCAAGTGGATTTCGGCCTGGCATGGCCATCTTCAGAAGTTGTGAAGGCTTCATCTTGCAAGCATCAATAAGAAATAGCCATTTGATTTCACATTGGGTCTCACGATAGGTCGGGCCCAAATTCTGAAATCAAAAACTAGAATAGACTTCACTTAGTCTTAATTCTACATTTGAGATTGAGCTTTTTTAGACAATTAAATACAATTCATTATGTCTCATTTCATTATCGGATCAATGTAGTCAATAGGGGGAAGTCATAGTAGGCAACGAAAAATATATAATTAGGGCCCTCACAAGTTAATATAGAAACCTGTTAGCTAAGAATAATTCGGGGCGCGCTATGCCTAACAAAAGTGATAATTGCATGACCCTCGTTTAAATTAATTTGGTATTGATCCTTAGAACTCGAAGCGTGCCATTTAGCAAAATCCTTGGCCCTCGCAAAGTGCAAACGCGTAGTTGTTTTAGGCGCGCCATTTAATAATTTTACCTTCTTAAGCTCGGGTGCACATTTATGTGACCCAAATCCAAATCCCAACGAAGTTGAAATACGTTAAAAACCACGGGTGCATTTATGTGACGTGATTCGAGACATATTTTAATGACGTTGCAATCATCTTTTACATATAATAACAAAGCAGTTAAAGAAGTTAAAATTTGCATATAGGTTCGTGATTGTTTAAAATCAGATAATTTAAGTCGAATACGATAGTTGAGCGACCGTGCTAGAACCACGGAACCCGAAAATGTCTAACACCTTCTCCCGGGTTAACAGAATTCCTTACTCGGATTTTTGGTTCGCGGACTGTTAAATAGAGTAATTATTTTCCTCGATTCGGGATTCAATCGGTGACTTAGGACACCATAAATCTCTCAACTGGCGACTCTGAATCTTCTAATAATAAATCCCGTTTCGATTATCCTTTAATTGAAAAAATTTCCACTCATACCCCTATACTTCGGGTGGTGTGAAAAAGGAGGTATGACACTTCCAGCATAATATCTGGAGTTCCAGTATAATATACTAGTCCAATATAATATGCTGAAAATTCATACACATGTGCATCAATCTCTGAGTATATTATGCTGGAACTTTCCGCGTTGCACTAAATTAAATAGTGGCTATTTTTCATTAACTTTGCAAACGCTTGCTATTTTTTAATTACCAGTCCGAAAATTAGTCAGCCCGTGCTATTTTCACTTAAATTTGTTATCTATATGGGTCAAAATTCAACGTCACAAACTCAAACGTACAAATCCAATTTGGCGATTTATGTAAATTTATAAGAATTTAAGTTAATAATTTATCATTTTTTGTCAAAAAGTAAAGGATATGAGTAGAAAGAATTTAAGTTTACGGATTTTAGACTTACAACTCTCTTTTTTTATTGGATTCTGAATCAAATATTTACATATGTTATATATATATTTTTAATACAAAAATAATATTTGGAAAAACTAGGAGCATTACAAGAAAAATAACCTTTAGGGTAGGGAAATTTGGTCCCTAAAATGCGAAATTTGGTCCCAAAAAGAGAAACTACGACGGGATAAAGCTAGTCGCAACCCGTCGTAATAGCCTTCGCCGCTAAAAGTCAATAACGACGGGTCAAAAAAACTGGTCGATAAAAAGATTTAGAGACGAGTAGTAATTCTGGTCGTGAAATAGTTTTAGGGACTGCATATCTTGTCCTTTCTATACGATGAAAAATTTATATATTCCCGTTTTTAAACCTTGTTAGCAACCAACCTTTTACTGATCCTAGATTATCTTATAGAGATGAGTAAAATATCTGGTCGTGAAATATTTTTAAACTACATATCTCGTCCCTAATACAACAACAACCACCCAGTATAATCCCACTTAGTGGAGTCTGGGGAGGGCAGTGTGTACGCAGACCTTACCCCTACCCTGTGGTAGAGAGGCTGTTTTCAAATAGACCCCCGACATCCTTCCCTCCAAGAACTTCCCACCTTGCTCTTGGGGAGACTCGAACTCACAACCTCTCGGTTGGAAGTGAGGGTTGCTTACCATCAGAGCAACGTCCCTAATAGACGTTGAATATATATATATATATATATATATATATACACACACACACACACACCATTTTAGAGACCAACCTTTAACTGGTCCTAGATTATGTTGTAATTTAGCAATCGTATTCCTGGTCCTTATTAACCATGAGTAGTCCTAAAGCTCAACGCCACAAAGAGTTATTTTTATCAATAAATATAAAATTGTTATTGAAAAATCTAGATATAAAAAGATAATATATCAAGTACACATCCCATGATGGTGTTAATTTCTATATTTGTTCAACACCTTAACAAAAAAACTTAGCTAACATCCTGAGCTACATTATGATATCAAGTTTTAAATAACATTCCTAACAAAATAATTAATGAGCTTGTGCATCTTCTAAACTTTTATCTTGACTTCGAAACCTATAAGTACAAAACTTTGAAAAGATGATAAATAAATATTGGTAAAATAATATATATAAATTTAAAGAGGAGAATATTGTCATAAAGCTTGATATGTCCAAGGAGTATGACAAACTCTCGTGGAGCTTTCTCACTGTTCTCCTAAGAAAAATACATTTTTAGAAGCAGTCACTGAACTCATTAAACGAAATGATTAACTAGATGCCTAAGGACAAGCAATCAACAAAGACAAGAGTTTTTTCCAATCCAACAACTTCAGATATAGGAGAATAAATAGAAGGATTAGAAAATGGACTGAATTCAAGCAACTCCAATTTTCTTTCACCTATCTATAGGAACACCAGATATCTCTTAACAAGAACACAGGTGGACGAAACACTTTGCAAGTTCATTTTACATGGATTTATCAATTTTTCAAGAGATCCAACTGATGTAGGCATCCTTGATGTTGTTAGGCATGACCCATCTTAAACCGAAAATCGTGATGAACATGTTCCAAAATATCACCAACTACTGTGCAATGAGAAGGTATCTGTTTGTCTCTGTATTTTGTTGGCACATATAACATCTGTTAACAGTAGGGATGTTCCTTCTAATGAATTTGAACTTTATTTTAGTTAGAACTTGACAAGTTCATCTTGGATTTGCTTTTTATGGTGTGCTTATGTCTTCATAGAGAACCTCTGTTTATAGCTTCAAATGTAGAAAGGAACTGCTACTGGATTTGGTTGGTCCATTGAGTCATTAAACATAGAAAGGAACTGCTAAGCACGTATCACTGATGTTAGTGCAACAACTAATAATTGATATAACTATGTCTAGGAGGAGAAGCAAAAAGTATGCACAGAGTCTTGCTAAGTTAGTTGTTCAAAATATGTAAGGGGTCAAAACAGATTCGCAAGCATCTAAGTACTGCACCACTGTACATTCAATCCATATTTAGCTTCAATCACTATTCTGTAGGCTATTTCTTCTTCCCATTCTCAGGTATTACTGATGAATTGCAACAAAAATTTAAAAGTAAACTGCCAGAATCTATAATATAGAAATTGACTATACGCAAATCAACTATATAAATTAAAAAGTTAGATATATTGTTACTAACTTTGTCAGCAGACAAAACAGTATTCGTTCAATTGAAACGGGTGATGTCGTAAGCGGGACATGTGATTGTTGAGCAGCGAAGAACTCTTTCATTTTCTTTATTTCTTTAATGTCATCTTCTAAGGTAGACAAGCGCTCCTACAAGTATTTGTTTTCCTCATTTAAAGATTTGTTCTCTTCTCGAGTTGACGTAGCGCGGACAGTAATTCAGCCTTTGAAGAAGTTCCACCTTTCAAGTCTTTCACTTTTACTCCACCCCCAAAGCCAAACACATGGCTACGAGTTTAAGGTCCACAATATTTTTCTACAATCTCTATGCTTGGTAGAGATAGATCTGATTGAATTATTTATTTGATTTGAGTCTACAAAATATATAATGATACATTTAAAATCAGAATCCATAATACTTTCAAGTAATTTACAAATTCAATTTACCAAACATACATGTTTTTCAATTGCTTCAGGTTCAACAAGCGTGTTATCTTTCTTATGAGTCTCGAAGAAAATTGTTGCCAAATCTGATGGATTGTCATCTTTTTCGCCATTTACATCAAAGGCAAACATGTCAAGTAACAACTCGTAAATATTTTCTTAGGAAAATAATTTTTTTATGATAATACCTTTTGATAAAAAATCTCTCGAATAGGCTTGCTACCAATATGATGAAGCATCTTCAACTTAGCACGATTTGCCGCATTCATGTTGCTTCTCGCCTATATTTGTGTAACATTAAGCTTAAATGTAATAAATTTAATAAAATTTAACAATATGAGGTTGCAAATGCTTTAGCAAATAGATTATTAAATCGTTAGGAATACCTAAAAACTTTCTGAAGAAAAATGTTCCTTTATTAGCCACTCACATTCTTTTTTGTCTACTCCCTTTGAAATATTCTTAAGAGCCTGTTGGATTGGCTTATCCTTCACATATTTTGCATGCAAGTGTCCTCTCCATTTGTTCCATAACTCTTTCATCCATCTGAAGATATGATCACGATGATCATTCATGTCAACACTCTCAAATTTATCCTATAATAATCCAAATATATATGGGTTGAATTTATATTATACAGAGCACATTTGGACCAACTAAACCAGAGAAACGTATTGCAAAATGAAACTTTATAAACATATGGTAAGTTCAGTGCCAACTGAAGAAGTCCAGAACCAGAAATAACCTAACAAACAAACAGATCAAGTAATAACGCACAACCGATTGAAAATATTAAATTTAGGTAACTTTGGCCATTCACACTTAACTTCATTTATTCATTCAACTTACTTGTCATATATTTATACATTGAAATAGTTACA
Source organism: Nicotiana glauca (assembly GCA_026770625.1). Taxonomy (NCBI): domain Eukaryota; kingdom Viridiplantae; phylum Streptophyta; class Magnoliopsida; order Solanales; family Solanaceae; genus Nicotiana; species Nicotiana glauca. The sequence continues at coordinate 54,703 of MU728234.1, read as the reverse complement.
GTGAAATAGTTAGATTGATTCTTCACTTTGATCATTTTAGTTTAGGCTAATTTTGGACCAACTAAACCAGAGAAACATATACTTTTTCATCAATTTATAGTTATCATTCTGCCAAAACTTAAACTCTTGTCAAGGTAATGTTCATATTAAAAGTTAGTTCTTTATTAGATCTACAAAATATGAACGTATGCAAATGTTCTACTTGGACAATAATTGTCACATAGCAGAGTTACAACTTAAAAGCTAAATATCAAGTGCCAACAAAAGTTACCCTAAGAAACAATAAATTCTGAATTGAAGAATATTTAAATAGCAAATGCCATATTTGTATCCTCATACCCAAGGCATCTTATATGCCCTCAAACACAAGAACTGGCCAAGTGCACATTTAGAACTGAAGAAGAGTAATTGTTTTAAAAAATAGGCAGCAAACCAGAAATTGTTCTATGACAATATGAGATTCACTTTCCAGTGTACTGCTTTCAGTAAAAAAGAGCCAATAATTGTAAGCATTATGATATTTGATTCCTACATAGAGGCACAAACAGGAACACAAGTATTCAACTAAATAATATACATCTTTACTGTATAAATATCATTTCCTCAGTCATGTAGATAAATTTTCTAGATATATCAGCCATGTCAAAATTGTTATCTAGCTGCTTAGACTTAAAATGATTCAAAATGCACAGCCATACTCTTGGCTACAGTTGTTACCTCAATAGCTGCCCACGTGTGATTCAGCTTTTCTTCCTTAATATCATTCCACGATGATACTTCCAACGGACACATATTACGGTCACCAACGATTCTTCCCAAGTGCCTCGAAAATAATTTGCTATTTGTTCCAACTGTTCAATTATTGTAGAAGGTTACTTTCAGCTTTTGTCCGACTTCAAGTGATGCAAATTCTTTGCACTTGTTCCTCCCTCGAACTTTTCTTACCTTTCCAGAATTATATGAAAAACCTACGGCTGCATAATTTGGTAAAAGCTATAACAATAAAATTCACTTCTACAAATTAATAACATATGAATTCAAACTATCACACCTGCTTCAGTTGCTTGGGAGTGTTGCATAAGGTTATCCGTAGATGGAGGAAATGAAATATTTGTTTGCATATACTCTTTCTCAAGAACCAAGGAGTTTTTATCCATTGTTCGCATTTCTTGGTTACAAGACATGGTAAAATTCGATCTTGTTCTTTTAGAAATCCCCAAAGATGAGCCCAAAGATCTAGGAGTTTGCTCTCGTCACTTCCCTATAGAACATGGACCAAAATACCATTTAGTTTGGCATTTAATTTTAGTTATATATGTAATTAAAAATACCATAGATTTGGAAAAACTTACTTGCTTTAACTTTTTTAGTATATTGCTTAACTTGATCAATAGATGGAGGCAATAGAATATCAATTTACATATACTCTTTCTCAAGAACAATGGAGTTTTTATGCGTCGTTCCTGTTCCTTGACTAGCAGACATGATAGAGCTTTTAAGTCTTTGTCCTCGTCCCTTCCCAATAGCACCGGGCGAAACGAAATCATATTACTAATATTTAAACATTAAAATTCAGTTGTACACAATAAAAATAGTAGATCTAAAATAATTTACTTGTTTCAATTGTTTGAATGTATTGCTTAACAAGATCACCAGATTGAGGAAATAAACTCTTAGTTGGCATATTCCCTTTCGCAACCAAAGATCTAAGCCCTCGTCCTCATCCTCGTCCTTGTCCCTTTCTTATAGCACCCGGCGGGACGAATGCATATCTAGTTGTACTCTTCATAGTCGATTCCGCCTCATTTTCAGTCTTTAATGGTTTCATATTGAACCTGAAAAGAGACAAAAGTAAAAAATAGTAAGACAACGTGTGACAATATAGTAACAAAAGAAATCATGCCATCAGTATATGTAACAATGAATATACTAATTTATAAATAGATACTTCACCACATCAGTTCTTTTTCATTTCTTTTGTGAAGGATTTTCTAAGTCTACAATATCATCATCTATTTGTTTTACAATCTCATAGGAATCACGAGGTTGAATCTTCCTCACTACATGCCAACCTTTGTTGGAGGTATCAATAGCATAAAACACTTGAGATACTTGCTCCGCTAAAATAAAAGGCTCATTCGTTTTTAAAAATCTCCCTAGATTAACACTCACGAAGTTATACTCATCTTTTTTAACTCCCTTTATTTTATCATACACATCAAACCAATTACATCGAAATAAAATCACTCTTCTACCCGTGACAAATTGCAATTCAATCACATTTGTTAAAATTTTATAGTAATCAATGTTCTCACTATCTTTATTATTCTCACCAACTACAACAACACCACAATTTTGAGTCCTTAAATTATTATTGTAATCTTCTACATAAAATCTATATCCATTAACAGTGTAACCATTAAAATGTATCGTATATTGGGTAGGACCACGTGACAGTGAGAGCAGATCTTCTATGATCGGACTATTATCTCCTTTATGCAATTGTGAAACCTATCAATAATATTAAGTTAAATAATTTAGAATTTGTAATACAACATTAAAATATCAAATTTGATGTTTATGTATTACTCATCTTAACTTTAAACCATTCAATAAATTATCAGTTACATTCTGCATCAAACAAGTGCTGCACAGTATCCACATGAGTTTGTGCAAACTCTCTACAAATTTTAAGTGAACCACAAATGTCATATAAAAAAATTACCCTAAAGGAAATAAGAAAAATCAGACGATAAGAAAGAACTCTCCGTACTCGAGATATGGTATGACTTCATCGCAATTCTTCAGTATGTATATATGTCCTTGTTTCAATTAATTTAATTCAAGATCACATTGTTCTTTAGCTCCCAAAGTACTTCTAGGTTGATAAAACATAGATAAACCTCCATTAGATTTTTTCAAACCCCCCTCATAATTTCGTTCAGGTCGATTAAATTTTGTGTTAATCGTATGCAGATACCGTGAACATAAGGTCATGCATTCATTTGCAATGTATCCCTCTGCAATAGAGCCTTTTGGACATGCCCTATTACTAGTAAGAGGTTTCAAAAAATATAACTATCGTTCCACAGGATACATCCACCCATAATGAATAGGTCCAGCAATCTTAGCTTCACTAGCCAAATGAATAGGCAAGTGCACCATGACATCGAAAAATGAAGGGGGAAGACCTTTTCTAACTTGCACAGTGTTATGGGAATTTGCACTTCAATTTGTTCCAAGTCATCCATCCTTAACTCCTTTGATCCAAACAAATTAAAGAAGAAAGATAACTTAATAAGCGGTTCACACACTTTCTTGGACAACATATCACGAAGTGCGGGGGGGTATATGTTGCAGAAGGACATGACAATCATGACTTTTCAACCTAGATATCTTGTGCTCTTTCAGATTCACACGTTGAGAAATATTAGATGAAAACTCATCAGGAACCTTTAAATTCTTTAGGAATTGGCATAATTTATGCTTACTTTCGGGAGGCAATGTGTAGCATGCAGTTGGAACTTCAACTTTCTCCCCTCTTTGGATGGGGTGCAATTCCGGCCTAATATTCATGTCTTGCAAGTCTAATAGAATTTTAATTGTATCCTTGGTCTTTTCTTTGACATTCATGATTTTTCCCATAATATTATCACATATATTTTTTTCAACATGCATAACATCCAAATTATGTCGCAATAAGAGAGACTTCCAATATGGAAGTTTAAAAAAATACTTTTCTTGTTCCAATTATCCTTTCGATTTTCATGTGATATCTTCTTCCTTTTCTTTGGATCCCTTGTTAAATGTATCCCTTCAAGATCTTGTACTTGACTAAGTATCTCAATAGCAGAACGTATTTTTTGTGGGAGCCTTTTCTCTTTTGTACCATCAAATAAATCCTTGTCATTCCTCCATTTGTGGCTAAGAGGAAGGTAACGTCGATGACCCATAAAATGTTGCTTCTACTATTAGCCAATCGAATTGAGGAGGCGACTTTATTGTAACATGGGTATGCCAATTTTCCTTCTGTACTCTATTCAGATAAATTTTCATAGGCTGAAAAGTCATTGATGGTCCATAACAAAGAAGCATGCAACTTTAAAATTTATTTAGATGAAGCATCAATTGTCTCAATGCCAACTTCCCGCAACTCCTTCAATTTTTCTATTAAAGGTTGAAGATATATATCAATTGCATCTTCTGGACTATCTGGACCTGAAACATGCATTGACAAAATAAAATTTTCTTGTTTCATACACAACCAAGGTGGTAAATTATAAGGAATAAGAACCACAAGCCAAATGTTGTATAAGGTTTTTGAATTCCGAAATGGCTGAAATCCATCACTAGCAAGTCCAAGCCGGACATTACGAGGCTTTGTCGCAAATGAAGGATGAAGTTCATCAAATGACTTCCACGCCATTGAATCACCTGGGTGCCTCATTATTCCACCATCAACTCTTTTATCTTTATGTCATGTCATTAAAGTAGATGTCTTTGTAGACATAAACAACCTCTGAAGCCTAGGCTTTAATGAAAAATAGCGTAAAGTCTTTGATGCTATCTTCTTACCTTTTTTATTCCTTGTTTCCCCGCTATGTCTATCTATTTTCCATCTAGACGCACCACAAACTTTGCAAGAATCAAGTAAGCAATCCTCCTTCTAGTATAACATGCAATCATTAGTAAAGCGTTAATCTTGTTGTAGGAAAGGCCAAAGTCTTGAATTATCTTCTTTGCCTCATAATACGATTTTGGAAAATTGGCGCCCTCAGGTAACAATTCCTCTTTTAACATTTTCAATAATATTGTAAATGACTCATTACTCCAACGACCCATACTTTTGATGTGAAGCAATTTAATCAAAGAGGAAAGCTTTGAAGCTTTTGAATTTTGGTACAGTGGCTGCTCGAAATCCTTCAATAGTCTATAAAATCTTTTTGCTTCAATATTTGGTTCCTCCTCAATTAAATCATCATAATCAGTGCGCTCAGTTATTCCATCAATATTAGGATAAAGATCTCTCAATAATTCTTGTACTTCATCTTCACTTTCATATTCTTCTAGTTCATCACCGTCTTCATTTTAGATTCTGACAGTGGCTCACCTAAATTTTCCCTGTGATGATACCAAAAAGTATATTTTTTAATTATTCCATATACTTTCAAATGTATCTCAACTGTTTTACGATCGTAAGTTGATAATCGTCTCGATGAATCCTACTTAATTGGAGTGCAAAAGTTTTTGGATTATGCTTTTTAAGAAACAGGAGAAGAATATGAAATACGATGTCCATGTGTCAAATGTTGTAATACAACTTTAAAGATCCATGGAGCTTACTCCCTGTGTCTCGAGGCTTTCGCCTCGCCCCGTATTAAGTAAAATGCCCTGCCACGCGCTCTCGTCTTTTAAAACACTATTTAGAACCCAACTATTGATACTTAAAGTCGACATTCTAAAATTCAAAATGCATAAGATTGAAATACTGACCCACCTCTAATTTAATACAAAACCCTCTACTCCCATGTCACTTAAAACTGGCCTTTTATTATCTGAGAATCTAATATATAATGGGCATAAACAACTGTTACTATTTTATATTTTCTAAATATTATTAACCACGATCTGAACGATAACATTAAATATAAAAGACAAAAGAAGCTCAATCGGTATTTTTGGGGTAAAGCCAGTTTCAAGCCAGGCTAATAGTAAAGTTAAATGGCATGGGATAACCACTTTTTAACATGATATTTTATTTTTATTCAATATTTTTAATACTGAGCAAAAATAATCATATGAAAAGATATTTTTACCCTTTCTTCATAAGTGATGTATAAATATTAAGGACATGATGTCCTTAACATTTACAATGCACACATGAAGTTAAAGATGCTATGTCCTTAACATTTATGCTGCACATATGAAGTTAATGATATGATGTCATAAAGTTCAACAACGAAAGGTGCAAATACAGGACACTTTGTCCTTAATATTTACACAATATTCATGAAGTTAAGGACACCATGTCCTTAATATTTGCACAACACTCATAAAATTAAGGACACTATGTCCTTAATATTTACACTGCACACACGAAGTTAAGGACACCATGTCAGTAACATTTATACTGCGCATATGAAGTTAAGGACTTGAGGTCCTAAAGTTCAACAATAGAATGTGCAAATACAAGTTACAGATATTATGTCCTTAATATTTGCACTGCACACATGAAGTTAAGGATGTCATGTCCTTAACATTTACACTGCACATATGAAGTTAAGAACATGATGTCCTAAAGTTTAATAACGAAAGGTGAAAATACATGACATTTTGTCCTTAATATTTACACAACATTCATGAAGTTAAGGACATCATGTCCTTAATATTTACACAACACCCATGTCTAGCACATGGGTATTTCTATCCGGTCGAGTAAAAATTTATTAAGTACTGATTAAAGAGTAAATACATTTTAAATACTGATTAAAAAGTAAAGGTATCTCTAATTAGTGGCTAACTAAGCACTTTCCCCAAAGTTAGGGGCGGTTTGAATCGAAAAAGAGAATTTATTGGGCTGTCAAGGCCTAAGTTAGAATGAAAGCCCAAGTTTATCAAAATTCAACGCTTCAAATTTGTCTGTTCAGTAATTAATATTAAAGTTTGGCAATTTTATTGGAATTCTTCCATTAATTTCGAGCCCGATCTTTTGAAGAAAAAAAAAAATGCGTATGTGTATACAAATAACTCAGATATGAGCTATAGATTATAGATACAGATCCTCACAGAAATTTGATGACTAAGATGTTGCATATATGAAATGTCAATTATATTTATGATTAAAATTAATAAACAAATGGACCCCCATTTAGAGGATATAGATGCATACCAAAGCTCCCAGAGGATTTCCTTTTCTCCCTCTAATTTCTATTCTATTTTTCACCTAGTGGGAAAACAAATTATTCTTGGGAAACTTACACAAATGTCCCAAATAAATCTCAACTTACCAATCTCTAGCCATTAGTTATAGACTTACCAAAACTAGCCAACAAAAATTGAAAAACCAAATAATAAGGTTCTTTCTATCAAAGAATCACATGCAAAAATCACCTTCTATATTTTTAAGCGTGATTAGAAATATTACATACAAGACGGAAAGGAAATTTCATGGACGGGGTAGCAAATAAGGTGATGAAATACAAAAATCTATATAATATTCCAAAAATCTAAACAAAAAAGGAACTTTTTCAATGGGTATAGTTGAAATTCATTGAAACTATATAGATAAGTCAATATACAAAATTTGGAGAAGATTGGAGGTGATTTGGACTGGTTTTGTATCAAAATTCGTAATTAAATCGAGTTCAAAAAAGTCTTCTGCGACACATGTATCAAACATGTATTACACATGTATCTCACACACAGGTATACATGGATATATATGTGATACACAATTGATACAAATATGATACATATGTGATACACAAATAATACACAGTGTGATACACATATCATTTTTTTTCATGTTCAGCTTTTACTTCGAATTTTCAATTCAAACCACCTCAAAACTTCACCAAATCATCCCAAAACTGAGATTCAAGCTTCTTAAGTTGTGTCCAATCTATTCTAATAACACCCACTCAAAACAAAGCAAAAATTTAATTTTTTTTCCTATAAATAACTAATTGGCTAATTTGATTAATATTAGTAATATTTTATCGATTGGCCAATTTTTGTAATGAGCTACTTATCAATTGACATAGCTGGTAATTTTCCATTATTCTTTTGGGCTTGTTCTCTATGTACTGTGATGCTTGTGTTAAATGGTAGTTTCCTGAATGGCCCAAAATATATTTGGGCGATCAGTGTCTTATAGAATAAAATGGGAAAAAGGACAAAAAAGCTGGGGAAGTGCACATCCAGCCAGTAATAAGATATGTATTTAATTTTAAGCCACTATTTAAAATATTTATAGTCTTTAGCCATTGTTTTTATAAACTTGTACCTGCTCGGACAAAAATACTTTTCTGCTCATAAAGTTCGGGATCAAGTGTCCTTAACTTATGAGATTGTTATTGTATTCATGATTAGTTGTCCTTAATTTATAAGTCTAAGTTTAGGACTATCTGTCCTTAGCTTTTGAATTTGTAACTCTATGTTCAGGACTACACGTCCTTAACGTTTGAACTTGAAACTCGAAGTTCAAGACTACCTGTTCTTAATTTTTATGCTTGTAACTGTAAGTTAAGAACTACCTGTCCTTAATTTTTGTGCTTAAGAATAAAAGCGATTGTTAATAAACATTTGTGCTGAGCTCAAGAAAAAGATAAAAGAATCATATTGAGTATAGACTAGTCTGGAACATGAATCATTTTAACATTAGAACTTCCAACTGAATCCACTTGAGAATGAGAAGAAACGCAGTCGCCGGTATAAACATTGAATTTCCGTTTGGGAAGGAAAAGAGATAGAAAAAAGGGTAACACTGTCTTTTTATATTAATTTTAATAGACTAGTGACTACTTAAGCTTAATATTAAAAATGGTAAATAAAAAATAAATAACACTTTAAAAAGTGACTATCCCACGTATTTTTTTCGAAAAAGCCACACCAAAAGAATTAATGGTCCGATATTGCCCCCTTACTATCTAATTACCCGGTTTGCCCCTACAAAATATATTTTATAATATATTTTTATGTGATCTTTTAAAAATTTATACTCAAATAGGGTACACGCGCAACTAGTAGTCAAATAAAAATATCCTAGGCTCTAAAATTGTAAACAAATGTATTTTAGGAATAAAAATATAATTGAGGTGACTTTGAATGGAATAAGAATAATTGTTTAACTCTCTAAATGGTAATACCACTATCTACAGTGAAATAAAGCAGTAAAATAGCCTCATCGTTATTGGATGAACGACTCTTTTCTTCGGCTGCCCTACTTCTCTGGCAGGAATCAAATTGTAAACAAATATATTTTAGAAATAAAGAAGATCTGAAAAAGGCATTCTAATGCCTAGATCCTTGTAGCAGATCCGCCGCTTCATCCCAAATCCCACCCCCTATGACTTCATCTTCCTCGCCCCACCCCAAACGACCCTCTGTTCAAAACCTAAGAGACTCGTCCACCATAGAATACAAACGAACCCCCCCCCCCCATTCTAACGTCTTCTTAATGGCGGCTCCATAAAATTTTTGGCCTAAAGAAAAATTTAATAAGAGGCCATACACTTTTTTATTAGTATATATATACACACATATACCCAAAAAAAGAGATAGTATTGTCATTTTGTCATACTTGTTATTTATAGTATAACATGCTTAAATGATGAAACCTTTAACTTTACATAGTAGTATTATTATTTACATTAGTAAGAAGTAACTTAAATAAATGGAATGTAAGACATATATTTTCAATATTTTACCTTTGATTTTGTTGTAAAAAATATATTTACTAATATGAAGATCTAAGTAATTTAATTCAAAGTTGTAAAATATTTTTAGTGTTAAAGAGTAGATAATATTTCTTTCTTTCTTTCTTCTGTCCAAGCCTTTTTTTTTTGCAAACTTTAATATTGTCTAACTTGAAATAAAATTATAAAATCTATTATTAAATAAATTTAGGGACCTAAATTAAAGCTTTAGTAGTCTCCTAATCGAGCCACATGTCCATCCCCGTACTATTCTCAATCAAATTTTATCGAGGCTCAATTAAGATAAGACAACAATCAATACATGTATTATTTAGTTACTTACCAAATGTGAATGAAACTGTTGAATAACACGTTCATGGACAGTAGTCTATAAATAATTGTTGATCATTAATGAGTACGACTCAACGGAACTGGTGGCTTAAAACTAAAATATATTAAAAGATCCTGAATTTCTTTCATAATATCCATATAATATGGAGACAAAAAAAGTGGTGAGAGAACAATGTATAATATGTCGGTTAAGCGTAAGTCATATGGTATTGAACTCCCTATAAAAAAAATATAGCATTAAATGAAAATGGTAAAAAGGATTGAGCCTATTATCGATCATGTTTTGAACCTTATGATACTTGTCTCCGGGATTTCTTAGTTAAAAAAATGAGACATAAAAGAACTTGATTACATATATCAGGATCTATGAAATGTGACAAAAAGAAATAACTAATTTATAGAATTTGATTTGAAATTAGAAAGTAAAATAGTAAAAAATATGATAAACGAAAGAAAGAAAAATAGAATTGATGAGGATTTATTTAATTTAGTAAGAGAAAAGTTCTATCTTACTACATTATTCAATCCTACATCTACCATATTTAAATAAATATTAGAATTTAAAATATTTTATCAACAATTATATAAATATAATATTTTTTTTAATATATATATGGTAATACATTATTTTTTGGGGCCTTTAATATTTGGGGGCGCAAGGCAAGAACTTCACTTACCCTTGCGTGTTCTTCTTCGTGAGCCTCATCCAAGAACACCCACCAGCAGCCTAACGCCGGACACACGCACCAACAGACCGCCGTTCTTCCACCTTCAAGCTCGCCGGAAAACGGACAACAGCCGTACACCCTTCTTCTTCGGCACTCCCTCAACAGCATCACACGCACACACACAAACAGAGTGAGGGAACGGGCTTAGAGCTAGAATAGATAGACACAAACAGAAATCGAAAACAGTACAAAAAAACTACTTCGTCTTCTCCATTCTCGATTTGGTTCTTAGTTTTGTGCAACATGGAGTTTAACTGATGTTTGGAGCCGAATTTGAGTTTGAATCGTGTGGAGGTCGCCGTTGAAGGTAGTCTGTTCCGAATTTGACGAGGTTTCCGGTTCGAGGTTTCGATTTTGCTTGCGATTTCTTGCTCGACTTTGCTGCTGTTGTTTCGCTTGAATTTGGAATTTAACATTTGAATCAGGCGATTGCAAAGGTTTCGTTCTTTCTCTGACTCGATCTTTTGCTTATTGTAATAAAATAACATGATTTGCTTATGAATTTGGTTTGGATGCGGAGTTTATCGTTTGTTCGTTAATGTGGAGTTACTCGAAATATTTTCTATTGTTTAGCTGCTGATCTCTTGTATTTAGTTGTAATTTGGGTTAATTTGAGTGGTTTAGATTGTTAAGCAAAGACCAAGCTAAGAATTAAAGAAATTGTTTCACGAGTTAATTTTGAACATTGAAGCAAAAAAAAAAGGGAACTTCAGGGACGTGGGTGGACTGGTGCTATCCAATTGCACATGAAATTTGGATTAAAAGCTTTTTGAATACTGTCTCTAGCCAAATTCAATATAAACAATGCATTTGAAACATGTGTTTTCGATAGATATGGTTCATTTCTTTCTGCTTGTAGCTTTGAATTTTTTTTTTTTTGATTTGCACCGGGTGTCCGAGTCTTTTAGAGCCCCGACTAATCCCGGGGTGCACAGGCTTTCGGCAAGGAGTTTTCCGCAAGTGCACCATTGTTAATTCAGGTTTTACCCAGTCCGATGGCCCTCAGAAATTGTTTGCACCTAGTGGGTTTCGAACTTGAGACCTTGAAAGGGAGCAAACCCCAAGGCTCAAGTCAATTGACACTAGGCCAACCCCTGAGGTTTGCTTGTAGCTTTGAATTTGTATAACATATTTTAGGGCTTTGGGGTTATATGTTTGGTTTCATTCCTTTGAAAGTGATACATGAAAAACCGTGGTAGATCTTCTAACTCTGAGCTCTGGTACCAATTCAACGAAATTGTCACCAAGTCTCTTATGCTTCATCCTGGTGGAATAGATAAACTAAAAGTGTGCATTCCTAATTTAAAGTCAACGAAGGTT
>MU728234.1:6914-31333 GCA_026770625.1 Nicotiana glauca | reverse complement strand
AGGGTTCTAGACCTCGAATTTCGACTCCGGGCACATGCCCGAGTCCCATATTTTTCTACGGACCTCCCGGGACCATCACATCACGGGTCCGGGTCCGTTTACCCAAAATATTGACCAAAGTCAACTATATCAATATTAATATCATAATTCTTCAAAATTTTCACAGAATTCACATATTTTAACATAAAAACTATCAGGCTTCGTGCCCGTACTGCGCACGCAAATCGAGGCAACTAAAAATGAGATTTTCAAGGCCTCGGAAGTGCAAAGAAAGGGAGAAATACGGTGATGACCCTTTGGGTCGTCACACCTGGTACCTGCTATCTTCCACCAGAGTAGATCACTTGATCACACTCTTAGGTGCATAAATAATGTTGATCTGATAAAGTTAGAGAAAGTGTAATAAGCACATATACAAAAGAGCAAAATCAGTTACAGAAATTACAAGTATTAAAGACAAAAACTATAAAAGAAACATTAAGGTAGTATCCCCGCCATCTCAAATTAGTTTTAATATTTTTCTTATTGGGAGTCTATGTGAACTTCGATCAATATTTTGAAATATAATTTTCATCATATTAACATGAGAAAAATTACAAGCTTCAAATATTAGTCAAATTGATAGTTGAGAAGCGAAGCAAAATAACTAGTATTTGGAATAGAGAGAATAGTAGCCAAAGTTAGCACCTTTTCTAACTTCAGTATATTTTCTAGCTTTACATATTAGGCACACATAGGTACGAAACTACAATACGAAATATTGCATCAAAAAGTACATATAAACAAAGATAAAAAAGAAGAGATGATACATGAACCAGAAGTAAATAAGGAAGGAAAATCAGAATAGTTATAGGGCATTTATAGCAATAAATATGCCAGTTACGGCTATCTGAGGTAATGGGCAATCAACACAATTAATACCCATAATAAATCCAAATAATGTGAGAAACCCGTTATGATTGTACACTCATATATAAGGATACCGAATTTTATTTGTAAGGACAGATCCCAAGTACTTTTGAAATATATTCTTTACTTCTCTGCTTTCTCGAAGTTCTTAGCCTTGATTTTATTGTTTGACCATCAATTTATTCTTTGCAATTCTTATTATTTTTCTTAAATATCATTGTGAAAGTGAAGTAAAACCTGGTTATCAGTAACCTGTTTTCTTCTAAATTTAGACTTTGATCGAGAAATTTATTTTTTAGTTAAACAAATTGGTTCTGTTGCCGGGAATCTAATAATCTTTTTTACTTTCCAAATTCTCTTTCTGACAATCAACCATGTCAAGTGTCAACGAAAATAACCAGCTGAACCCACATGAGAGAGGAACCCCACCGATCCCTTCTCCACAAGGATTTCCCCAACAGTCCCGAGAGGGGTCACCTGAAAGATAAACTTCACGCACAAATGATGATCAAGGGGACGAGCAGACTGTTGAATAAGACGCTTTAAAACAATTGATCATAGAACACGTGAACAGTGCTCTTCAAGCCTTTGTCAGGGGATTGCCAACTACGCCGCCGACTCCTCCTCCGAACAATACCGCAACCATAGAAAACCTATGCTGAGGGCTTGCTAATTGTGGAAGCGAAGGAACTCCCAATGAATCTCTTGATGGAAGGTCAGGTACACCAAATAATTCTAATTTACAAAGTTTGGTTCTAACTTTGTAGAAACAGCTGTCACAACTCCTTTTTTACTTACACCCCGGAAGAGGGTATAGAAAGGGAGTTTTTCCAATTAAAGGACAATCGAAATGAGATTATTTAATTAAAAGATTCAGAGTAGCCACTTGGGAGATTTATGGTGTCCCAAATCACCGGTTTAAAATCTCGAATCGAGGAAAAGAATGACTCTGTTTAACAGTCCGCGAACCAAAAATTTGGGTAAGGAATTCTGTTAACCCGAGAGAAGGTTTTAGGCATTTCCGAGTTCCGTGGTTCTAGCACGGTCGCTCAACTGTTATAAATGGCTTAATTATCTAATTTTAAAATATTTTTTGAACCTATATGTAATTTTAACTTTAATCGCTTTTATTCATTTTTTAGAGAAAATTGCAATGTTATTAAAACACGTCTCGAATAACGTCACATAAATGCACCCGTGATTTTTGACATACTTTAATATCATTGAGATTTGGATTTGGGTCACATAAATGTGCATCCGAGTTTATGAAAGTAGATTATTAAAATACGTGCCTAAAGCAACTTTGCGTGAGCAATTTGCGAGGGCTATGGAATTTTAGCTAAACGGCACGCCTCGAGTTCTAAGAATAAAAATAAAGATTAATTAAAACGAGGGCCATGCGATTATCACTTTTGTTTGGCATGACGCTCCTCAAATTATTCTAACCAAGTTGCTAACTTAACTCATGAGGGCCATAAATTGTTACGAATTAAGCGATATGGCTCACCTCAACTATTTAAAGTGCTTATCTATTTAGACAATAGGGTGTTAGGATTCTTATTATCTTATGAAATTAGGAACTCAATTATGGTGATCCATGTTAACAAAGAATGGCCTGCGTTTACTGACAAAAAATGCATCAGTCAGGCCTACGCCTGGACACCCACATTAACAGACTCAATAGGCTGAGTAACTGGGCTCCCAGTGAAGCCCAATGTGGTCCCCTGACTGTGAAAGAAATGCAGTGGCATTTGGTCCAGAATGATAGCCCAACGCATGATACATCAAATACAATTGCAATAAGTTGTGTTGCTTCAGAAAATCTGGCATTGAACCATTACTGAGGAAATTTAATTCAAATGTACTTAAAATCATCATTTCAACATGAATTCTAAGACCACCCCATTAGAGCGACACATTTTTAGAAATCGTCCACTACTTAGTACCAAAAGAGTTCGAGAGTTACAATTCAAAATAAGCCCACACTAACACACTCAAATAAACTCATACAATTCAAACTTTGAGGAAAATCACGTGAGGAATCGAATTAACTTTGAGAGATGAACCAAAGACGGACAAACAAATTCGGAGTCCGTTTGACATTCTATTACTTTTTTCAAAAAAACAGTACACTATAGGAGCATATTAACGAAAGATTAAAAACGTTTAACTAGATCCTAAACCATGCAAATGCAGACCTAAACATGATTGCTGGTTTAACCAAATTCAACAAACTTGCGATTTGGTACTAACATGCAATTGATCATATAGTTATGAAATCCAGGACCCAAAACGAAATAGCTTCAGTTAACTATTACCACTCACAGTCCATAATTACTACATGCCTTAGCAAGTCCTAAACATAAATTCCTCATATTCAAACACGTCTATATCTAAAATCTAAGACAACTGCATTTCATGGTGAAATCTCCAAAAAACAGGCTAACTAAACATGAGCAAAATAGAACTAAACTACACAGTAATTAAACAGAAACCAATTTTTCTTCATTTAATTCAGATCTCCACATACATTCAGTGATTCAGTCACACCCCCATTCCATCTCAGTTTCAGTAGCATACCTGGGAATGGAAAGAACAAAGGGAAAAATGAGGAAACAACAGTATCAAAGGCAGAAATCAGCAGCAGAAACCAACTAGTTTCTACAATTAAACCTAGGAAATTAACTCAAAAACCAATGAAAGATTAACCCTCAACCAGCTTGAATCAAAACTTTCAAAAATCACATATCAATCCATTTTGAATACCACAGTAGGAACTTTATTTTTTCCAGAAAAAATCATTGAAATTTCAATGGAACTTAATGGAACAATAGGAATTTCTCTGGCTGTTTGGTATTTTCAGAATTTTATCCCTTTTTTCGTTGCCTTGAAAGGCAAGAATGGTATGCCTTTATAGGCCAGGCCATAGGGCAACCCTCAGAATCATTTATTCACCTTCTACCATTTTTTGAATTCTTGTTTTAGCTTAGGGATCCCTACATTTTTTACTTACTAACCAAGTTAACCTACCAAAAGGTTTGAAATATCAAAGAACCCCTCCCTAGAAGCTTCTATATCAGAAAGATTCCCTTACTTGAACTACCCAAATTACTCCCATGCCCCTGTTGATTACAATGCTAACCAAACATACTTGGGCTTAAACAAACGGGCATCTTGAATTGGGTCATAAATGCCTTAATGAGCCCAAGGCTGGTTCCAAATCAAGCCAAATGGATATTCAAAGACTCATTCTGATCCAAAAACCCCAACAAAGCTAAGTGACAGTAAAATGGGTAACTAATTAAATCAACACTCATGAATTAAAAGAAGATAAAAATCAATAATAACAAAATCAACCAAATGGAAGTGGCCCTAAACTCTTTTAACAATATTACAGACATATTCATACTATTTAATTTTACTACTGGTCAAATGAAAAGAAATAAGAGGAATGAAAAAAAATATAGAGAAGATGAAGAAAAGAAAAATGAAAATAAAGAAATGAGAGAAAGGAAACGGAAATACCCCTAACGGACGGTCAGATAGCTAGCTTGAAAAGATCCGGTGTTCTCCGATTTTGACCGGAATGGGTTTTACTCACGTGTTCTCAAATGAAAACACATGCATAAAACTCCTTCCGACTTCAAATCTTCAACATGACCTCTGATTTTCACTTTGGAGACTTAGGGCTATCTTCTTCGAATCAAGATTCAAAACGTTCTTCTATGATTCGAAGGAAGTGGGGTGGAGTTTTGGAATGAGGGGGAAAAGGAAATTTTAGGGTGTGAGTTTGGTAGGGATTGGCGGTGGCGCCGCCGGCCACAGCAGAGGAAGTTGGGGCGGCAATCTAGGGTTGGGAATTTGGGGGTCTCTGAAGCGGGTGAACGAGAGAAACGGGTTTGAGGGAGGGGGGGGGGGGCTCATTCGGACACTAATATACCTAGGGGTCTTGAGTTCTGGTCCGTCGGATTAGAAAGAATCGATGGCTCAGATCAAACGGGGGGAAACAACGTCATTCTGGTTAAGTATGGAGGGGACCGGGTATGTGGGGGACTTGGGCTGGGTCTGACCGGGTTTTAGGGGTTGGAGGTATAGACTGGGGATTAATTCGAAGGCTAGCCCAAAATATAAAATCCCTCTTTCATTTTCATTTCAAAACAAATTAACCACAATTCCTTTTCTCAAAATTAATATTATTCCTAAATTTAATCTTAGAAACTAATTAACTCAATAATAACACTAATAAGCCTAAATGATAGTTAAGACAATTAATTAAAACAAATTAAAAGGAAAGCTATTTAAAGATAAGAATTAAAATTAAAGGTGCAAATTACATTATATTTTTGTGATTTTCTCTTTTTACCTTTTTAAAATTCTAATTACTAATTAATCTAAAAATATGTAAAATTAAGTCCTAGATGCAGATGCAATGTATAATTTTGTATTTTTCATTAATTAAAATGCAAAGATAAAAATGCAAACAATTAATAGAAAATGTCACAAAATCCACAAAACTGCAAACACTGAAAGAAGTTATTTTGTTTTGAATTTATGGGAGTAGTTCATATAGAGCAAAAGTCACGTGCTCACAGCTGCCCCTCTTTGCTCGGAAACACGAAGAGTTTTCGTGCAAAGATAAGTGAGCGGATACGAGCGCTTTTTGCCCGTTTGAATACTTCGTGGGAAGCATTTTTGAAAGCGTAGACCGCACCCTGCTTCTAAAGTTGCCTACATTTCCTTGACTAAAAAGGAATCATGTGGGTGTAGTTCAGGAATGTCTGGTAGCTGGGACTACCATGAAGCTGTGATTTTACTATTGTTGTTGCTGCTGCTACTGCTTACTGAACCCCCTTATTACACCATGTCCAAATAAAACAAGAATCTAGACTAAACTATGATCAATGCATTACAAAAAACAAACAAACAAAAAAAATTCTATCTATATCTTCAAACTTGATCTTGTAGTTCTTATTGTCTTGTTGACTTGTACTCTTCCGGTGATATCCTTTTGTTACAGCCTTGAATTGTGATCTGAGATGTTTTCCCTTTCTCCAGGTGGCTGCCTGACTGCCAAACTTGAATGTATTCCCTGCTCTCTAGGCGGTCTTCTGACTGCTGACTTGAAATGTATTCTTCTGTTCTTCAGGAGGGGTCCTGATCTCAACAAAATAGACAAAAAAAAGAAAATTTTCTGTCCCAGTTGGTGGCTGGGTGCACATGCGGTTGTAAACTAAATCATGTTACCAAATATCAGTAAAAACTTGAAGGATAAGACTTGAATTGTACTCCTCTGTTCTCCAGGCAGGCTCCTGACTGCTAAAACTTGAAATGTATTCCTCTGTTCTTCAGGCGGACTCCTGCCTGTAAAACTTGAAATGTATTCCTCCGTTCTTCAGGCGGGCTCTTGATTTTTAAAACTTGAAATGTATTCCTCTTTTCTTCAGGCGGGCTCCTGACTTCAACAAAACAAATAAAACAAAGAAAATTTTCTGCCCCAGTTTGTTGGTTGGGCATCATGTTACCAGATATTAGTAAGAATTTTGAAAGCTAAAACTTGAATTGTACTCCCTCTGTTCTCCAAGCGGGCTCCTGACTGCTAAAACTTGAAATGTATTCCTCTGTTCTTCAAGCGGGCTCCTGACTGGTAAAACTTGAAATGTATTCCTCTGTACTTCAGGCGGGCTCCTGACTGCTAAAACTTAAAATGTATTTCTCTGTACTTCAGGCGGGCTCCTGCATAGATAAAACAAAGAATTTTTCTACTCCAGTTTGGTGGCTGGGCATCATATTACCAAACATTAATAAGAATTTTAAAGCTAAAACTTGAATTGTACTCCCTCTGTTCTTCAGGCGGGCTCCTGACTACTAAAACTTGAAATGTATTCCTCTGTTCTTCAGACGGGCTCCTGACTTCTGACTTGAAATGTATTCCTCTGTTCTTCAGGCGGGCTCCTGACTGCTAAAACTTGAAATATATTCCTCTATTCTTCGGGCGGGCTCCTGACTGCTAAAGCTTGAAATGTATTCCTCTGTTTTTCAGGCGGGCTCCTGACTTCAACAAAATAGATAAAACAAAGAATTTTTCTGCCCCAGTTTGGTGGCTGGGCATCATATTACCAGACATTAATAAGAATTTGAAAGCTAAAACTTGAACTATACTCCCTCTGTTCCTTAGGCGGGCTCCTGACTGCTAAAACTTGGAATGTATTCCTCTGTTCTTCAGGCAGACTCCTGACTTCTGACTTGAAATGTATTCCTCTGTTCTTTAGGCGGTCTCCTGACTGATAAAACTTGAAATGTATTCCTCTATTCTTCAGGTGGGCTCCTGACTTCAACAAAATAGATAAAATAAAAAAATTTTTCTACCCCAGTTTGGTAGCTGGGCACATATGTGAGTGTTAAACTGAATCATATTACCAAATATTACTAAGAATTTAAAATCTAGATCCCATTATCCAGGGGGTCCTGACAACCCTTAATTAAACGACCATTATAAATCTAAGTTATGTCTTCTAAAGATGTGACTTACGCTAGATCTTGTTATCTAAGAGGGTTTTAAACTACTCCCCATTATCCAAGAGGGTCCTGACAACTTCTAGTTAAAATATAGTTTTAACCTAAGTTATATCTACTGAAGGTACGACTTCCACTATATCTTGTTATCTAAGCAGACCTTGAAACTACGTCCCATTATCCAGGAGGGTCCTGAAAACTTCTAATTGAATCCTATCTTAAGTATGCAGACCAACTTATATTCCTTTGGGATACATTTATGCTAAATTATGCTACTCATGATTGTTTTGAAATTTAAACTAGGTCCCATTTTCCAAAAGGGTCCTCAGAGTTTACGGTCAAACCTGTTTTGGTGCTTGCTCTTTCCCATACAGAGAGTTTCTTTGAAATAAACAAAATTTTCTGCCCCTGTTTCAATCAAATAAAAATCTTGTTAGTTTAAAATGGTGGTTAGTTGATAGCATTCTTGATGAGGATGTCTCCGCTACCGTGATTTGCTTTTTCCTGCTTCCTTGAACTGGCCCTGAACTATTTTGACTTTCTGACTGACTTTCAAACCCCATGACCTTCGATGACCCGAGTGTTCTATAACAAACCATTGTTTTACATATTTGACCCTTTTATCTGAACCTTTGCATCTCCCATGAAATTACCTAGTCATTCCACCGATGAAACTTCCGGTGACTCCTTGTATCCCACTTTACATCACGCTATCTTTGGTATGTTCCGGCCACATTGTGCTTTGCAATTTTGGAATCTGGTAGTGAGCTTTGAAAACTGACATTGAAATATCTTAGAGAGACAAACCTCAAAAGAAATGAAATGCTATGACCTTGTGAGTTAAGGATAAAGAAAATCCAAAATCGGACGACTTACTAAAAGGAAAGAAAAGGACAAGAGACTTATCTGAGTGGAACAGCTGGTACCATTGATCATGACATGCATTTCGGACTAATCAGCCCAATCTGTCCAACTAATCAACTTTCATTTGCCATACTTTGTTGCCCCAGAATTTCCATAACCTGATTTCTTCACCCAAGCCACGACCCTGTTCATCCTGCGGTGCCTTGAAAGGCTTTCCACCAATAGACCTTACTCATTTGTTCATCTCTCAGCTTACTTTCGCCTCAAGGTGCCCATGAAGGTTTTCACCAATAAGACTCTCATTTCTTCACTTCTCAAACTCACTTTCGCCTTAAGGTGCCCGTGAGGGTTTTCACCAATAAGACTCTCATTTTTTATTTCTCTCAGCTCCCGTCGCCTTATGGTGCCCGTGAGGGTTTTCACCAATAAGACTCTATCATTTTTATTTCTCTCAGCTCTTGTCGCCTTACGGTGCCCACGAGGGTTTTCACCAACAAGACTCTCTCATTTTTATTATTTTCCCCGTTTGGACCAGAGTGTTGCCCTTGATATGATTCACCACTGCCTGCTTGACTCAGCATTTCTCAAAGACTGATCAGAAGGTCTTTCTTTGGACCGGAACGTGGGCTTTTGGATATGGTTAGAAAGAAAGGGTATAAAAGGCTCAAAACAATTCAGACGGGTTAAAATTACAACTTTCGGAATCATATTTCTTACAACAACCACAACTTCTAACCCAGTTTCTTTCTTGGGGACTTTTGGATTTTAATTTTGATGGGACCGAACCGTGAGGCTGCCTGCGTATCCTTAAAAGGAATCAGGTCGAATGTAGTTCATGTCATAGAAATTGCTTTGTTGTGGTCTTTCTTTTCTTTCCTTTTTCTTCTTTTCTCTTTTTGTTTTTCCTTTTTTTTTTCTTTTTTATTCTTTTATTTACTTGTCCTCTACACTTACGTTTCTGAATTGTGCCATTGATTCCGAAAGAGGGGTATGAAAGAAAATAAATAAGGCTCAAAGGGGTGACAAGGGATAAAGTGTTTAGATAGCATAACAAAATGCCTTTGTCATTTCAATCTTCAAAATATGCCAAATACAAACAAATACAATTAAACAAAGAAATCATACATAGTATCTCTTGACTGCATCAGAATTGATAGCCATTTCTACACATTTGCCTTCTACATCTGTCAAATACAATGCACCGTTGGACAACACTCTGGTTACAACGAACGACCCCTACAAATTTAGGGCGAACTTGCCTTTGGCCTCAGCCTGATGTGGAAGGATACATTGTCGTACCTCCTTTTTCGCTAATACACCCCGTGAAAGGGAGTATTAAAGGAGTTTTTCCAATTAAAGGACAACCGGAACGGGATTTATTATAAAAATTCAGAGTTGCCACTTGGGAGATTAATGGTGTCCCAAGTCACCGGTTGAATCCCGAACCGAGGAAATATTGACTCTGTTAACAGTCAATCCGAGTAAGGAATTCTGTTAACCCGAGAGAAGGTGTTAGGCATTCCCAGATTCCGTGGTTTTAGCACGGTTGCTCAACTGTTGTATTTGATTTTATCTGATTTCAAAACATGTTCTAACTTATGTCCCTTTTATTAGTAACCCGCTTTTATGATTATTTTAAAAGAATTACAACGTCGCAAAAATGCGTCTTGAACCACGTCGCAATCAATGCACCCGTGGTTGTTAACATATTTTGGCTCCGTTGAGATTTGGGTTTGGGTCGCATCAATGCGCACCCGAGTTTAAAAATGTAATTTTATTAAAATCGCGCCTAAAGAGTCTAACGTATTATTATTTTGGGGAAGGCCGTGAAATTCGCTAAACGGCCCTCCCAAATTCTAAAAATTAATACAATATTTATTGAGGGCCCCGCAATTTGTAGTTTTATTTTGCGAGGCTCGTCTCATTTTATTTAAAGGTAGGCCTAAAAGCAATTTTAATTTTCTATATATTTTTGTCTCTAAGAACAAAAGAAAAATCCTAATCCATTGCTGTTTAAGAATTATTATATTTGGGGCCCAAGAACTCATGTGGTTTTGACCCACAGGGATGTTTAGTAATACAACACAAGTATTTATTTTCCCTTCATAAACCAGGCCCATGAAAGAGCCCCAGTTCCAAGTCCCCCAAGCAGCTGAGCATGGACCAGGCATCGTGTCCAAGCAAAGACGTCGAACTAAATTAATAACTTCGACAAAGTTATACCACTTCAAAGGATATTCCTCATTTTGATTCCAAGTTCAACGCTCAGATTATTTATTTATTTACTATTGGTGAGGTCCTAAATGTTCCTAAAGGTGAAACTTAAACGATAAACAAGGTTTTGTATAAACCCAGGGCAAAACTAATTACTCTTAGACTAATTTCAAGATATTATTAGGTCAGCAGTGATCCGCGATTTTGAGAACAAACAGATGGAATGGCTAAACCTGCTATTGGAGATACGTTATCATGCTGATTTAAACAAAAGCTCACCCAATGTTATTTCTACTACAAGTTACTTTCTAAATTTCAAAAGTTAGACTATACAAACAAATTGTACTACTTTAATCTGAAGGATTATTATCAATCTATTTCCTGGACAAGTATATGAAGTAATGGTCATGAAGTTAACTATAAATGAATGCCAAACTATCTTCAACTAGTATTCAATTTATGAACTCACACAAATTCAAGAAGTTCAGAATTTAATACAGTCCTAATCATTACAAAATCATCAAAACTTAAACAATTAAATGTATACTACGTAGATCTAACACCTAATCAAAATCAGAACTTATTCTCAATATGAGTTCATCGCTGCACACATTCAGCTCACAAATTATCAAAAGTGCAGCTGTGTACCTGGAAACAGGACAGAAAAGGAAGAGAAAGGATCAACAACAAGCAATTCGAACAACAGTGATGGGCAGAAATCAACAACAATTCCAGATTTAACTCAAACAGCCCAGAAAACTTTGAAACCCAGTAGGAAAATAGAGATCACCCAGGACAGCACCAAAATCACTCAAATAAACTTGAAAATGAACACAAAGCACCTTTGAAACTTCCAGCAAACAACGACTCAACCCAAACCAGCTTAAACAGACCCACACTCACTTGAAATCAAACCAACAGACCTCCGAAATTCCTGTAGCCAAACCTCAAACTAGAAGATGTGATTTAACAACTAGAAATTGAAATTATCCTAAAGTTTCAATGGACCAGTGCTCTTTTGATTTTTTACTGCATTTTTTTTTTCATTTTCTGAAGATTTGGAGTTTGGATTTCAAATTTCAGATCTGAAATATGTGGGGAATGGGGGGGAATTTGTGTGAGGCTTCAAAAACTTCTCTTTCAAGGCAATGCATATGCCTTTTTATAGGCATGAGGGAGGGCAACCCTCAGAATACTTTATTTACCATGTAGCCCCTTTATTTTTTATCTTGTTGCTCAAATATATATCCTAATTTAACTGAAAATGTGCCTTAACATTCACACCTAGAAGCTTCTAGGAAATTCTAGCTAGATTCTATACCATGAACTATCCCAATTGCCCCTACCCTTATTCTGAAATTATTGAATTATCCTAACTAGACCCCAACCCCTTTTTTTATCCTAGTTAACTATCAACTACAACCAATTCCCTGGGATTAACCAAAAATAACAAAAGATAATTATCTAATCGTTGAACCAAACCATCTAATTAACTATCAGATAACTAATTAAAACAATCACTATTGAAAAATTACACTAAACTAATCATGTAATTAACAACTAACAATTCTAACGCTGCATTAATATGTGAACTAAAATAAACGAATAACAATCATGAATCAACTAATTACCCTCAATAACTAAGAAGCAGAATGGATTTGGGAACAAATAAGACTAAGAAAGAAGCAGAAATTAACTTGGCCACATTTTTAATCACATGCAATCAAAACAAAACTAAATAACAACAAAAAAGAAAAGAACTCACTCAAATCCGGATAAATCTCGCAGTTTCAATTCGACCCTGCATGGCGAAATTCGAATGCTGATAATAGTAGAAACCTTACTAACAAAGCCCAGGGACCTTGCGATATCAATTTGGGGTGATATGGGGTGACTAGGGTGTTGGCCGAAAAATTTCTTTTCAAGATTCGAGCAATTCCAGCTATATTCGAGTCATGTGGTTATGGGGGTTGGGTAGAGGATGGCTGTGGTATGAATTTGGGATTATTTGGCATAACTTGTGTCATGGCCGGAAAATATTTGACGGGATATTTGACAAGATAGGGCAAGATTTAAAGGCAAGGGGTAATGGATTCACGACGAGGAGGATGAGAGGAATGTCTGGTGTTATTTTGGAGTGCATTAGCGGTGGTACTGTTCGCCGGCGGTGAAGTTCCGGCGAGGCTGGAGAGATTGTACGAGGAAGACAGTATTTGTTTTTTAGGGTTGAGTTATTTCAGACATTCATATGTAATTGTAACAATCAATTCTGGCCATTGGATCAAAAGAAATGAAGGGCTGGGAATGACCTCGCTGAGACGACGTCGTTTTGTTTAAGGTGGTGCTGGACCGGGTGAGGTTGATTTGGGCTGGTATAGATGTTTGGGCCAACCTGGGTGGGGATATTGGGCTGGGAATTGACTACAACAGCTTTCTTTTAATTGTTTTCTTGATTTATTCTCTTTATTTTGTTTTCTTTTTGTACTCATTTTCATTTTATATTTTTTATATTTTTATCTTTTTTTTTTGCTTTTGTATTTCATTTTCATTTTATATTTGTATTTTTATCTTGTAATTTTCCTGATTTTATAAAAATGTAAAAATTAAAACAAACCTAATATAGTTCGAAATTAAACTATTCACTTTCCAAAATTACTTAAAATTCTATTTAAATGACAAATGCAACAATTAAAAGTGCAAAGAAACTATTTTTGTGATTTTTAATTTTTGTTTTAAAAATAAATTAATACCTAATTAATACTAAAAATATGAAATTAAATTCCTGAATGCAAATGCATATTTTTGTGTTTTTTTATATGAATTATCATGCAATCAATTAACACCAAATTCTACAAAATTCGCAAAAATTATAAAATAATAAAGAAATCAATTATTTGAAACTTTTGGAATAATTTGCTTAAGGCAAAAATCACGTGCTCACATCTGCCCCTCTTTGCTCGGAAACACGAAGAATTTTCGTGCAAAGTAAAGTGAGCGGAAATGAGCAATTTTTGCCCGTTCGCATATTCCGTGTGAAGCATTTTGAAAGAGTTGACCGCACCCTGTTTCAGAGGCTGCCTACATATCCCGAGTTAAACAGGAATCAGGTCAGTGTAGTTCAGGAATGTCTGGTAGCTGGGACTACCAGGAGCTGTGATTTCACTGCTGTTGCTGCTGTTACTGCTCGCTGACTTCCTTATTACACCCTGTCAAGATAAAAAGAAGATAGCCTAAGCTATGATCTATGAGTTACAAGAAATCCTATCTATGCCTTCAAACTTGCTCTTGTGTTTCCTTGAACTTGTATCTCGTGTTCCTCCAATGGAATTCTTGTTGTTTCCTTGGCGATGCTTTGCCATTCTTCTTGATGATACTTGATTACTACAATTTGAAATATGTGTCCATTTTTCAGGTGGGATCCTGCTTGCGATGCTTGAAAGGTATTCCCTTATTCTCTAGGTGGGTTCCTGCTTGCGTTGCTTGAAAAGGTATTCCCTTGTTTTCCAGGTGGGCTCCTGCTTTGCTGAACTTTGAAATGGATTCCCTTGTTCTCCAGGTGGGCTCCTGCTTTGCTGAACTTTGAAATGGATTCCCTTGTTCTCCAGGTGGGCTCCTGATTGCAACAAGACAGACAAAACGAAGAAAACTTTCTGCTCCAGTTTGGTGACTGGGTACAACATGTTATTCAATATTGAAATTAAAGCTAAAATTTGGATTGTACTTCCCTTGTTTTCCAGGTGGGTGCCTAATTGCTGAAACTTGAAATGGATTCCCTTATTCTCCAGGTGGGCTCCTGCTTGCTGAACTTTAAAATGGATTCCCTTGTTCTCCAGGTGGGCTTCTCCTTGCTGAATTTGAAAGATATTCCGTTGTTATCCATATTACCCTCCCCAGACCCCACTTGTGGGATTATACTGGGTTGTTGTTGTTGTTGTTGTTGTATCCAGGTGGGCTCCTGGTTACAAAGAAAATTTTCTGCCCCTGTTTTAATCAAAGAAAGATTTGTTAATATAAAATGGCGGTTATCTGCTGGCATTCTTGTTGGCCATGCTCCTGCTTCCGACTTTGCTCTGATTTGCTTTGAAATGCCTCGACTTCCCGGCTGACTTTCAACCCTATGATCTTGATGACCCAAATGTTTTACCCCCATGTTACTGTTTGGTGTTTCTGTCTCCTTCTTGTGAAACTTTGTTTCTCCCTCACAATTATCTGTTTATTCCACTGAAGGGATTGGTCCTTCAGGTTTTACTTTCTTTGATATGTTCCATCCTCGTTGTGCCATACAGCTGGGAAGCTATTAATTAGCTTTGACATCCCTCTTTTATTTTTGAATAGAACTGACACTGAATCGTCCTATAAACAGACTTCAAGAGAATGAAATGCAATGACCTCGAAGGTTGAGGATAGAAAGACTCTGAAAACGAATGATTTGTAATGAAGAGAAAAAAGGATAGGACTTATCTGGTTGAAAAGGCTGGTTCCATTGATTGTGCCATGCATTTTGGATTAACCAGCCTAGTCTGTCCAACCAATCAACTATCAATTGCCACACTTGTTTTTCTATCTTTTTCATAACCCGACTTTCACTAAAACCCAAACCTCGTTTGTCTTGCCATGTTTCAAACATTTTTCAACCACAAACTTCTTTCATTTGCCCAATCTGAAAACTCACTTTCGCCTTACGGTGCCCGTGAGGATTTTCACTAATAAGACTCATTTTTGATATCTCTCAAAACTCACTTTGCCTTACAGTGCCCGTGAGGGTTTTCACCAATAAGACTCTCTCATTTTCATTTCTCTCAACTCAAGTCGCCTTATGGTGCCCGTGAGGGTTTTCACCAATAAGACTCTCTCATTTTCATTATTTTCCTTCTGGCACCGGAGTGTTATCCCCAACATGTATCACTTTACCTGCTCGTATTGACATTTCTTAAAATTGATCAGAAGGTCTTTCTTTGGACCGTAATGTGGCTTTTGGACGGGTTTTTAGAAAGAAGGGTATAAAGGCTCAAAATAATTCAACGTGGGTTCAAAATTACAACTTTCGGAATCATATTTCTCGTAACAACCCCAACTTCTGCCCCAGTTTCCTTCTTGGGATTTTTGGACTTTTCTTTTGTTGTGACTGAACCTCAGTGAGGCTGCCTACGTACCTTTTCGGGATCAAGTCAAACGTAGTTCAGGACATAAAATAGCTTCGTTGTTACGATGTTTTCTTTCTTTCATTCTTCTTTTCTTTCTTTTTCATTTCTTTTCTTTTTTATTTTCTTTTCTTTTGTTTTTATTTTCTTTTCTTTTCTTTTTCTTTTCTTTTCTTTTCTTTTCTTTTCTTTTCTTTTTCATTATTTTTCTCTTGTTTCTCCACTTAATTTCCCTGCTCGGATTCTTGAGATTTTTTGTTGATTCCGAAAGAGAGATACGAAAGAAAATATAATAAGGCTTAAAGGGATAACAAAGGATAAAGTGTTCGGATAGCAGAACAAAATGCCTTCGTCATTTCAATCTCAAAATATGCCAAATACAATTAGGTACATAAAGATAAAGAAATCATACATAATATCTCTTGACTGCATCAGAGTTGATAGCCATTTCTACATATTTCCCTTCCACATCTGTTAGATACAATGCACTATTGGAAAACACTCGGGTTACAAAAAATGGCCCCTGCCAGTTGGGGGCGAATTTTCCTTTTGCTTCAGCCCAATGA
Organism: Nicotiana glauca; assembly: GCA_026770625.1. NCBI lineage: Eukaryota > Viridiplantae > Streptophyta > Magnoliopsida > Solanales > Solanaceae > Nicotiana > Nicotiana glauca. Next base: position 15,126 of record MU728234.1, on the reverse strand, counting down.
GGTAACATACGCCTCAACACCAATTGCCCCACTTCAAACTTCCGCGGATGCACTTTCTTGTTATATGCTCTTTCCATTCTCTGTTGGTATAACTGTCCGGTATAACTGTCCGTGACATACTGCTGCCAATCTCTTTTCATCAATCAAGTTCAATTGTTCCAAACGGGCTTTGGCCCACTCATCATCATCAATTTCTGCTTCAGCAATAATCCGAAGGGATGGTATTTCAACTTCTGCAGGTATTACTGCCTCCGTACCGTACACCAATGAATAAGGAGTTGCTCCTACTGAAGTGCTAACAGTAGTGCGATAGCCTAATAGAGCAAAAGGTAATTTCTCATGCCATTGCCTAGATCCTTCTACCATTTTCTGAAGTATCTTCTTGATGTTCTTGTTAGCTGCCTCGACTGCTCCATTCGCCTTAAGACGATATGGGGTGGAATTGTGGTGCGTGATCTTAAACTGCTGACATGTTTCTGCCATTAGATGACTATTGAGATTGGCACCATTATCTGCGATAATCACCTTCGGAATTCCGAATCGACAAATGATATTTGAATGCACAAAATCGACCACCGCCTTCTTGGTCACTGATTTGAAAGTTTTTGCCTCAACCCACTTAGTGAAATAATCAATGGCTTCTAGAATAAACCTGTGCCCATTAGATGCTGCTGGCTCGATTGGCCCAATGACATCCATCCCCCAAGCAACGAAGGACCATGGTGCCGACATTGTGTGCAACTCAGATGGAGGAGAACGAATCAAATCTCCATGTACTTGACACTGATGACACTTGCATACGAAACTGATACAATCTCATTCCATAGTGAGCCAATAATATCCTGCTCGAAGAATCTTCTTGGCCAGTACATATCCACTCATATGAGGTCCACAAACTCCTGCATGTACCTCAGTCATGATAGCTGTAGCCTGTGTAGCATCCATGCACCTCAATAAACCAAGATCTGGAGTTCTTTTGTACAACACTCCTCCACTAAAGAAAAATCCGCTTGCTAAGCGTCTAATGGCTCTCTTTTGGTCACTTGTGGCATGTACCGGATATACTCCCATTCTGAGGTATTCTTTGATATCATGAAACCACGACTCTCCATCAAGCTCTTCCTCCACCATGTTACAATAGGCATGCTGGTCTCGAACCTGAATCTGCAATGGGTCTACATATGCCTTATCTGGATGATGCAACATCGATGCCAAAGTGGCCAAAGCGTCAACAACTTCATTATGAATCCTTGGAATGTGCCTGAAATCTATTGACTGAAACTGTTGAAAAAGTTCATGCAAACATTTCCGGTACGGTATGAGCTTTAAATCTCGTGTTTCCCATTCTCCCTAAATCTGGTGTACCAAAAGATCCGAGTCACCCATGACCAAGACCTCCTGGACACCCATATCTATAGCCAACCTCAAACCCAGAATGCATGCCTCGTATTCAGCCATATTATTGGTGCAGTAAAAGCGAAGATGAGCTGTAACAGGGTAGTGCTGCTCTGTCTCAGAAATAAGTATTGCTCGTATTCCAACACCCTTGGTATTGGCAGCCCCATCAAAGAACAACTTCCACCCTGGTTTTTCATCTAGTTTCGATTCCTCAATATGCACTGTCTCCTAATCAGGAAAGTATGTTTTCAAAGGTTCATATTCATCATCAACTGGATTTTCGGCTAAATGATCAGCCACTGCTTGTGCTTTCATCGCAGTATGGGTCACGTAGACAATATCAAATTTCGTGAGCAAGATTTGCCACTTCGCTAGCCTCCCTGTGGGCATGGGCTTCTGAAAAATGTACTTCAATGGATCCAACCGTGCGATGAGATAGGTAGTATATGATGACAAGTAATGTTTCAATTTCTGTGCAACCCAGGTTAAAGCACAATACGTTCTCTCAAGCTGTGTGTACTTTACCTCGTAAGATGTGAACTTCTTGCTGAGGTAGTAAATTGTCTGTTCTTTCTTTCCCGTGACATCATGCTGCCCCAGTACACAGCTAAAAAAGTTATCCAAAACTGTCAGATAAAGGATCAAGGGTCTTCCCGGTTCTGGCAGAACCAACATAGGTGGACTGGCCAAATACTCTTTAATCTTGTCAAATGCTGTCTGACATTCATCCATCCATCTGACCGCAGCATCTTTCTTTAGCAACTTTAAAGATTGGCTCGCAAGTCGTTGTAAGTTGGGCAATGAACCTACTGCTATAATTCAACCTGCCGAGCAAACTCATCACTTCTTTCTTGCTCTTTGGTGGTGGTAACTCCTGGATGGCTTTAATTTTGGACGGTTCTAATTCAATACCACATCGATTTACCACAAACCCCAACAACTTCCCTGACGGGACCCAAACACACACTTTGCTAGATTGAGCTTGAGGTTGTACCTGCGGAGCCTCTGGAAAAACTTTCTCAGGTCTTTAACATGTTCACATTGCTTTCTCGACTTTATTATCACATCATCTACGTATACTTCAATTTCGCGATGTATCATATCATGGAACATGGTGGTTATCACCCTCATGTATGTTGCCCCTGCGTTCTTCAATCCAAATGGCATGACCCTATAACAATAAGTTCCCCAAAGTGTGATGAATGACGTCTTTTTAGCATCTTTCTCATCCATCAAAATCTGGTGATAGATCGCATAACAATCCACAAAAGAACCAATCTCATGTTTGGCACAATTGTCAATCAATATATGGATGTTTGGCAATGGGAAATTGTCTTTTGGACTCGCCTTATTGAGATCACGGTAATCAACACATACTCTGGTCTTTCCATCCTTCTTTGGTACGGGCACAACATTAGCCAACCAGGTGGGATATCGGGTAACCCGAATGACCTTCGCATCAAACTGCTTGGTGACCTCTTCTTTTATTTTCACATTGATATCTATTTTAAATTTTCTCAGCTTCTGCTTGATAGGAGGGCATTCTGAATAAGTGGGCAGTTTGTGGACCACCAGATCCGTACTTAGACCTGGAATATCGTCATATGACCATGCAAAAACATCTTTGTACTCAAACAATACTTTAATTATCTCCTCCCTGAGCGGGGCTTCTAAATGAACACTTATTTTTGTTTCCCGAACATTCTCCTGATCCCCCAGATTGATTGCCTCTGTATCATTCAAATTAGATTTAGGTTTTTCCTCAAATTGACTTAATTCTTTACTGATTTCTTCCAAGGCTTCCTCGTCATCATATTCTATCTCATCATCACACTCAATTTTTACTATTTCACTTTGATTATCAAGCCTAAGCCAGAAATTCCTCATGCATGACACATCATTGAAACCAACATAAAAGGGACTGTATAAGAAAGAAAAGAAAAACAAAAATAAAGGCTATCAGAAATGAAGACAGAAGGAAATTGCATTTCATTAAAATTGTAAGATAACAAGGTTTCACTCATCCAAATGGACGGAACATAGCAATCCGAATTACAACCTTGGAAATAATCCAAATTTAATACTCAAAGGAAAATCAAAAACTAACTACCACGACTCCTTCCATGTAGGAAGAGGAGTAGCTTCCTAGTTATTAAGCTTGGCCTAAGACCTCACGAACTGCACATCAATTTTACTCGGACCTTCGCCTGCTTCCACCATATTCACTTCATCGAACAACCTTTCGAACCTTTCGATCATCTCCTTGTCGGGTTCTATCACCACAGAATTTGGCATTGCTGTTGCTGGGCGCCTTTTAGTACCAGACCGGACAAAAGAACAGGAAAGGCGAGGAATAGGTTTTGGAAGGGTCCACACTCTCTTCTTCATTTTTTTGGCTCTCCTTATGTCAACAGTAGTGGGTTTGAAACCTAACCCAAAAGTGTCCAGATTTCCAGGAAGAGACACTGGCTGTATGATTCCCTGCAGTGAAGTACCCAAACCCTTTCAGGGCAAGAATCCATTCCTTATCATCTCTGACGCCACCATGACAGATGCAGCTGCTACCTTTGGTCTAGGAACACACTCCCCTTCCAGGACTTTAGCAACTGGCACTGTGTCTAAGACTTGGTACCACCACAGACCTTTGTCATCTTCAACTTCTTCGAAGGGTGTAATAACATTACAAGAATTGTTCTCCCCATGGACCACAATCTCTTGCCGATCCCATTCAAATTTGATCATTTGATGCAAAGTAGACGACACTGCCTTTGCGACATGAATCCAGGGCTGTCCCAATAAAAGATTGTATGAAACAGCAACATCGAGTACTTGAAACTCCATAGTGAATTCCACAGGTCCTATTGTTAATTCCAGCACAATATCTCTCACTGTGTCTTTCCCTCCGCCATCAAATCCCCGTACACATATACTATTTTTATGGATTCTTTCACTGTCAACTTTCAACTTTTCTAGGGTAGAGAGAGGGAAAATATTTGCAGTAGACCCATTATCAATTAACACCTGAGTCACCATGGAATCTTCACACTTCACTGTGAGGTAAATGGCTCTATTATGCTCGGTTCCTTCCAGTGGCAACTCGTCATCAGAAAACGTTACCCTGTTAATTTCGAAAATTTTATTTGCAATCTTCTCAAGATGATTCACAGTGATTTTGTCTGGCACATGGGATTCATTTTGAATCAGCTCCCGGTGGTGTTTATCCGAATGGATTAATAAAGACAGTAACGAGATCTGCGCCGGGGTTATCCTTAATTGTTCCATGATTGAATAGTCTTGTGCCTTCATCTTTTTCAAAAATTCTTCAGCTTCTTCTTCGGTAACAGCTTTCTTCACCGGTGCCGGATTATCTTTAGTTGTTTTAACCTTTCTCAATTCTTCAGGGGCAAAGCATCTCCCTGTTCTAGTCAACCCATAAGTTTCGCACACTTCTTTTTTGACTTCTTTTCCTCTGTACATCACAGTCACCCGGTCATAACTCCACGGGACAGCTCTTTCACTAACACTGGCAACTGAGTCACCGATTTAATGATAACCGGTTCTGTACGAGCGCCTTTTACAACCAATACAGGCTTAACAACTGCTCTTGGTATTGTCACTTTAACAGGTTCTGGTTTCACTATCATCACTGGTTCACTGACTGTCTGTTCCACTGTGACCAATGCCTTCCTATCAATCAATTTCTCATTTGCTTTATTCTCACTTGCCTTAATCATCATCACAGCTTGCGACAGCTTCTTGTATTCTCCCTTCTGTACTAACTCAATCATGTGAGTCTCATGATGAGTTGGTAATGAATTCTGAGTGATATTGGGTGTCTCCGAAGCCTGCACTTCAATTCTCCGTGTGTCAATAAGTTCTTGAATGGCAGTTTTCAAATGCCAGAATTTCTCCGTATCATGCCCTGGCGCTTCTGAGCAATACTCATAATTTACTGACTGGTCCAGGTTCCTTGGGGGATGGTTTGGTATTTTTGGTTCAATTGGGTTTAACATTCCAAGCTGCCTCAACCGGTGAAACAGGTTGGTATAGGATTCTCCTAACGGAGTGAAAGTCTTCTTCTTTTGCAATCTGTCATTCTTGGCAGCAGGGTTTGGTCGGAAATCGGTTCTACTGGGATTTCTGTAAGTTCTAGGAGGTGGGTATGCATTTTGGGTATGATAGGTATTTTGGGGAGTGGGTGCACGCCAGGGTGCCTGAGTTTGTGGATAAGTTTGGGCGTGGTGAACTGAGAAGTGAGGAACGGGAGGTGGGTAATAATGTTGTGGTGGGCCATACGGAGTATGTGGGTAGGTTTGGGGATGTGGGCGAGGTTGGTGATAATATGGCGAAGGACCCCTGGACCATGCTCTCGACTCCACCACTGTTACATCTTCTTTTTTCTTCTTTCCCAATACCCCTCCAGTGCCAATTTGGATGGCCTGGGTAGTTGCTTTTATTGCAGAGTAACTCATAATCTTGTTGGATTTCAAACCTTCTTCTACCATGCTTCCCATCTTTACTACTTCATTAAAAGTTTTCCCCACCGCTGACACTAGATGACCGTAATAAGTAGGCTCTAAAGCCTGCAGAAAATAATCCACCATTTCTCCTTCTTTCATCGGAGGATCGACCCTCGCGGCCTGCTCCCTCCACCGAAATCCATATTCTCTAAAACTTTCTCCAGGTTTCTTCTCAATCTTGGTCAATGAGAGACGATCGGGGACAATTTCAAGGTTATACTGAAAGTGATTTGCAAATGCTTGGGCTAAGTCGTCCCATGTGTACCATCGGGCATGATCTTGCCTTGTGTACCACTCTAAAGCCGCTCCACTGAGACTTTGGCTAAAGTACGCCATTAACAATTCATCTCTTCCTCCAGCACCCCTCATCTTGCTACAAAACCCCCTCAAATGGGCTACGGGATCGCCATGTCCATCATATAGGTCAAACTTTGGTAACTTGAAACCCGCAGGCAGTTGGACGTCGGGAAATAAGCACAAGTCTTTATAAGCAACACTCACCTGTCCTCCTAGACCTTGCATATTTCGAAATGATTGTTCCAAGCTTTTCACCTTACGTATCATCTCCTCCTGCTCGGGGTTTTTAGGAGGTTTTTCTTCTTCAGCTGAAATATCAATAAGAGGAGTATAAGAGTATGGTTCGGGAGGTTTGAAAGTGGGCTCAGGTGGATAATAGTGGTTTTCCTGTGTTTGGAACAATGGTTCGCTCGAAGATCTTTGTAACATGGCAGGTGGAGGGGCCACGAACATAGGAGCAACGGGTGGTGGAGGGCATGGAATTTGTTTTGGTGGTGGAGGTGGTGGGTTTTGGGAAGTGGTTGCGTAATATTGTTGGTAGGTCGGATAAGCTGGAGAAGAATTCACTGTGGGAGGATCTTGTGATTGAGTGAGTGACGGGATATAGGTAGGATTGGCAGGATAGGTTGGCAAGGGATGTCCTTTTGCCCAGGCCCGGTACATTTTGGCCATCTGTTGTTTCAATTTGTACATCTCCTCTTTCATAGCATTGACATCTACCACTTCTTCTTCCCTAGCCGGGTTGACAACAGTTGCTTCTATCTCTTGGCTAACCATTTTTGACATGTCCTTGGAGCGGGTGTTATATGGGTGAGTTGCCAGAATGCCAGTCAGCTAAACCACCTGTCTGGACTCATCATCAACAACAACGTTATTACTGGTTAAGGCATTAACAAACAAATAACCGCAATTATCATTTTTTAATATGCATTTGCTCGGCCGCGCGCGTCATCCCGGCTTTGACTGTGACATCTTTCTTTTATCCTTGCCTTGTTTCTTTTATTTTGTCATTGTTTCTTTACAGTAGATTTTCCCTTCTCTTTTTCTTTTCTCTTCCATTTTCTTTTATTGCTCCGCTCTTCTTTTCATTTTAGTTTTTATTCTTACTGTATTTTCCTTTTCATATGGCTTTGGTCGGATCTTATAGGGATTTCCTATGCATCGTGCCCATGCCTGAATTAGATCAAATGCAATAAATGTAAAATAGAAACAAAATTTTTCGGAATTTTCAATTTTACTAATAGCAAACATTTCAAATACAAAGACTCAAAACTGACACATGAAGAGAACTAACAGACTCTAAATGATAAAACGAGCTACAAACTCCATCAACAACTATTCTATTGCAGAATGACTCGAAATGAAAATACAAACTCTGATACACTCTAGTAAAAATACAGACTTTAATGTTCATGAATACATTAAAGCTCCTGGTGCCCACGGGACATCGTTCGGTCTTGCCGCGGGCCTATGTGCAAGTTCCCCTTGGAGTCTGTCCAGGTCACTCATTATCTGTTTCACAAATATCATCACTGAGGCAAAGAAGGTAGTCTGAGTCATATTCTCGCACATTTGGCATTTTCTGGTGATGTGGTGAGCAATAGCTAGGATTCTTTCTTTGATTATGCCTTTTTCCTGAAGTAAACACCCTATTTGTTCGGCCCTGGCCTCGAAAGTCTGCTGATTTCTCTCGTGGAGTTGTTGCAAATCCTTTTCTAATTGTGCTAAAGCTGTATAGCAGTGTTCCCTTTCAACCTTGAAAGATTTCTCTCCTGGAGTTGTTGCAAATCCTTTTCTAGTTGTGCTAAAGCTGTATAGCAGTGTTCCCTTTCAACCTTGAACTCTTTTGCTTGTTTGGTCATTTTGTTTTCTGCGGTAATGACCTTTTTCCCCAATCTGACGACCTCATTATCATGTTCTTCTTTCAGCTGTTGAATCATGCGGGCTCGTTCCTCTGCGTTTTTAGTCAAATGTCTTCGAACCCCAGCTAGTTCCTT
>MU728233.1:158950-178899 GCA_026770625.1 Nicotiana glauca | reverse complement strand
TATATATATATATATATATATATATATATATATATATATATATATATATATATATATATAGGTTGATTGGTAGTCCTGTCTAGTCTCGTCACTACTTCGCCGGAGTTAGGCCAGACACTTACCAGCACATGGGATCGGTTGTGCTGATGCTACACTCTGTGCATATTTTTGCATAGATCACAGTACCGGAGCAGGAGCTTTTGGACAGCAGTAGGAGCATTGGGAGCTGACTTCAGTCCAGAGATTCTCGAGGTAGCCTTGCTGACGTCCGTATGGCTCGGAGTCTCTCTTATCTTTGGTTTTCATTTGATTTCCTTTGTATCGGATCAGAAAGTACTGTATTTTTATTCAGACTTTGTATTTGGCATTCTGTAGAAGTTCGTGAGTTAGTGGCACCAGATCTGGGTAGAGGTGTATTTGAACTTCTGCACTTGGTTTCAGTTATTTATGTTTTTAGACTTCCGCTTTTATAGTAATTGCCTCACTTTTCTTTATATTGTTGATGTTGTTAAGAGAAGTATTAAATTAATTGTCTTGCCTAGCTCCTATTAGTAGGCGCCATCACGACTCCCGATGGTGGAAAATTCGGGTCGTGACAAATGGGAGAAAGGGGTATGAGAAACTCGTTCGCAAAGAAGAAAGTTTTACTGCACAGGGCTGACTTTGGAAGCTTATATCTTGCAATCTATAAGGAATTTGGAGATGATCCAAAAAGAAAAAGATGTAGCCCTTGGTGCCTAGTTTTTAAAAAGTCAAATCATTTGGAATTTAGAGTTTTTTTACAAAAATTTATGACCATTATACAAGAGGTTGTCTGGAGGAGTTGGCAACTTGCTATTCGCGATCGCGATTGCGATTGGGTTTCTGTGATTGCGAAGGGCAATTTTGTATTTAGCATTCTGTAGAATTTTGTGAGTTAGTGACACCAGATCTGGGTAGAGGTGTATTGGAACTTCCGCACTTGGTTTCAGTTATTTATGTTTTTAGACTTCCGCTTTTATAGTAATTGCCTCACTTTTCTTTATATTGTTGATGTTGTTAAGAGAAGTATTAAATTAATTGGCTTGCCTAGCTCCTATTAGTAGGCGCCATCACGATTCCCGATGGTGGGAAATCCGGGTCGTGACAAATGGGAGAAAGGGTTATGAGAAACTCGATCGCGAAGAAGAAAGTTTTACTGCACAGGGCTGACTTTGGAAGCTTATATCTTGCAATCTATAAGGAATTTGGAGATGATCCAAAAAGAAAAAGATGTAGCCCTTGGTGTCTAGTTTTTAAAAAGTCAAATCATTTGGAATTTAGAGTTATTTTACAAAAATTTATGACTATTATACAAGAGGCTGTCTGGAGGAGTTGGCAACTTGCTATTCGCGATCGCGATTGGGTTTCTGTGATCGCGAAGGGCAATTTTGAGCTGAGAAAAGTCGTGTTTCGCGACCGCAAAGCATTTTTCGTGATAGTGAAGGGTTAATACTTGGGAAGAAGCTATATTTTGTGGGTTTGGCTAATTTTCACCGCATTCCTTCCCTGTGACCCAACTTTTGGGCAATTTTGGAGTGTCATTTTCATCATCAAACTTTAGGTAAGTGATTTCTACACCTTGTGAGTTGAATACATGGTTTATATGTGGATTAAAAATGAAAATTTATGGAAATTACGAGATTTTAAGAGAAAAATCTAGAATTTGGTATTTTTGGATGTTTACCACGAAATTGGACATGCATTTGGGAGCAAATCATATATTTGGGTTCGTAGTGCTAGGGGTAAAGTTTATCTTCATAAATTTTTGAAATCCGGGCACGTGGGCCTGAGGGTTGACTTTATTGACTTTTTGAGCGGAGTTGTGAATTGTTATGAATTGATTTATTATGAGTATTAGAGTATATTTTTATTGGTTTGCACATTGTTTGACTAGTTTTGGAGCGACGAGCATCAGTTTGAGGTGTTAGAGTGGCATTGGAGCCGGTTATGTAACTTCTGAGTGGGGTAATTCTCCTGTCTAACTCAAATGTATAATTTATTTCAAATTCCATGTCCAGTTTCGTGGTCATATTCCAAAAATATCAATTTCTAGTTTTTTCTCTTAAAATCCCAAAATTTCCATAAATATTCATGTTTTAATTCATATATAAACCATGTATTTAACTCACAAGGTGTAGAAATCACTTACCTAAAGTTTGATGATGAAATGGCACTCTAAAATCGCCCCAAAGGTTGCTCCCATTGAAGGAATGAGGGAAAATGAGCCAAACCCCCCGAAATATAGCTTCTGCCCAGGTATTAACCGTTCGCGATCGCGGTAAATGCTTGGCGATCGCGAAGCATAACTTTTCTTAGCTCAAAATTGCCCTTCACGATCGCAGAAAACCAATCGCGATTGCGAAGAGGAAGCTGCCCAACTCCTCCAGACAACCTCTTGTATAATGATCATAACTGTTTTTTACAAAACTCCAAATGGCAAATGGTTTGACTTTCTGAAAACTAGACACAAAGTGCTACAATCATCTCCAAATTCCTTAAAGATTGCAAGATATAAGCTTCCAAAGTCAGCCCTGTGCAACATAGATTTCTTTTTCGCGAACGCGATTCATATAGCTTTTTCTCCCATTTTTCTCTCCACGAACGCGACCCTTTCCTTGGTATCGCGAAGAAAAGCGCACCAGACCTCAGAAAATAGCAGCTCAACATGGCAAAATGACCCGTAGACCCTCCAAAACACCGGAGGCCCTCGGGACCCCGTCCAATCACACCAATAAGTCCCAATACATGACACAAACCTACTCGAGGCCTCAAATCACACCAAAAAAATATCGAAACTATGAATCAATCATCAAAATCTTTCTTTAAACTTTCAAACTTTGATTAACACGTCCGATTCATACTCAAACTTCCAGAACGACGCTAAACTTTACGCACAAGTCATGAATCACGATATGAACCTATTCCAAGGATCAAAACCCCAAACAGACATCGATAACACCAATGTCCACCTCAAACCAAATTTAGGAAATTCTAAAACCTTCAAAATTCCAACTTTCCACAATAAGCGCCGAAATGCTCTGGGGCGACCCGATACTGAACCCGAACATACGCCTAAATCCGAAATCATCATACAAATTTATTGGAACCTTCAAAACCCGATTTCGAGGTTGTTTACTCAAAAGTCAATCCTTAGTCAACTCTTCCAATTTAAAGCTTCCGAATCTAGAATTTTCTATCCGAATCAACTCCGAACATCCCGAAATGCAATTCCGACCGCACATACAAGTCATAATACCTGAAGCGAAGTTACTCAAGGCCTCAAACCACCAAATGACGTAGTAGAGCTCAAAACAACCGATCGAGTCGTTACATTCTCCCCCACTTAAATATATATTCGTACTTAAACGTGCTAAGGACTGCTCCGGAGTTATCCAAAATCACTATTTAATACCTTGTTCACCTACCCGTGTCACCATAACACAGTTAAACATATTAGCTCGAGCCAGATTGAAGATATTCCCTATAAACTTAGCTAATAAGCTTTAGAACCAAATTCCAACATCCGGAATTTCCATTGGACCCGATTATAACATACAAACACCGCATCAATCACCAAACACTATACCCAACATAACCATGCTCCTCCGCTAAAATCACACCATGCACCACATAAGTCGCTAGACCATAATAACATCCTCCGACTACAATAGCTGTAATTCTATGAATCTAGTGATTGTAATACACTTCATAACACATATAGGTCGTGATCCAACTCTCGCTATACTGCCGCGGCAAAAGAGATATGTAGAAACTAATAACCACCTGCCGAATCAACAAATCATGGAGTCTCTCTTCCTGACAGGAACCTTTACCTTATTCTGAACTGAATAATGATATTTTCTCTCTGATATTCCCTACATAACGCCGATCATACTTATCCCAGGCCCAATAACCTCGTCTCGCATAAAAGCTGTTCAGGTAATAAGACATCTCATACACTACCAAAATCTCATATGACACCAACAATAGGCCAACAAGCCATAAGTTCGAATATGATACATAAGGAAAACGAACTCTGGAAAAAGAACTACCCAGCTCGCGTAATGAATAAGGAGATCAGACAAGCTCTATATAAGGAGCCGTACTTAACATCTCACTATTGCAGCGTGCAACCTGATCCAATATGACAATGTCGCGGCAGGCAAACCGATCGACGTAACATGCTCGTGGCGGCGCGCCACCCGTTCCAAATAATATACCCGTGGCAACGTGCCACCCGATCCGCATATAACAATCAAGTAGAAAAACACACATCAAGCCATAACACTTATACTTACGAAATGCTCGAATATCAACCACAAGCAAGCCAAGCGCATAATACAAATCCTGGGGAAACAGAAAGTGCAATACGCTACAAAACCCAAGAACAATTAAGGTGCGATAAATGACCTGTATCTCGAGAGGCATCCTTCTCATATAGCACCACAAACTACACGGGACCACAACACATGTGCGAATAATCAAGCCGTCTCACATTCCTCAAATGTATGTATGTGTAATATATATATATATATATATATATATATATATATATATACATATACATACATACATATACATACATACATACCTTTAAATAGTGCATATGCACCACCACTTGGTTTATAAATGTATACAAGCATTTTTCATAATTTTTTATAATTTTTAAAGGCTTTTAATCAATTTATTCCTGCAATTTTATCATATAAATAATTACTAATTGCATCTCAAATAATTTTTTATGATGATTTATCATTTAATTTTCCTCATTTATATCCATATTAAGCTTTAAATATTTTTGATGCATTTATTATAATCATATTTGTATCCTTAGGCTAAATTACGTAATTTGTAGTGATAGCCCATATATGTGCATAATTGCATTATTTATACATAAAATAATTTTTTATATTTTTATAATGTTAAGTAATTATTTTAAATTATTTTCATGCATAAGTGATATTTTTTATTTATTATTTATTTTCTATAAATTATTTATTTATTAAAATGAGTATTTAAAATCTAGCCCTTTTCTTAATTATTTTTGGACCACCCTAGCAGCTACTTAAACTCCTAAGCCCAGCACCCCTATATACCAGCCAAAATACCCAACCCAAATCAATTAACCCAACCCGCTAAACTGGTCGATACCCGTCTATAAAAGTGACCGCCCCGGTCACTTTTAAATCCCAACCGTTGATCGTTCAAGATCAACGATCCACATCCCTTCTCCCTATTTTAATTAACCAAACCCCTAAACTTAACTCTCATTCACCCAAACCCGCCGCCTCTGTATTCTCTCATCTCTTCCTCCTCTTCTCTCAAAACCCTAGTGCCGCCATCTCACAAATCTCTCCAATTCCAACCCCAAAATGGAATCAATCCATGATTCCTTTACCTTATTGACCTCTCTTCCTTACTGGTTACCCATTTTTAGTATTATATAATTGCTTGCCTAATATGGCAAGCAAATCATGTAAGAATCGAACAAAAAATTGGTTCAAATCCTTAACTTGCTGTTTATTTCGTATGTGTTCATCATTTTGCTCTTTGTAAGTACAAATATTTGTGTATATTTTATGGATTCTTATTTACCCTAAATTAGGGTTTTCAGATTTTCTTAAATCGGACCAAAATTAGTTTGATTTTCTGATTTTTAGTGCTATTTGGGTCTATATTCATCTTATGTTATTATTTTTGTGTATATTCTTGTAATATTTGTTTTTCTAAAAAACTAGGGTTGCTCGACTTCTCCTAAATTGATTCCGAATCAATTTCACATGTTACTCTTTTTTTTTCTTTCGAGGTTGATTGATTGTTTTCCTTGTCTGTGTGTTTAACTTTTACTACTATTTAAACTCTTTCCCCTTTCCCTTTTAGGGAGACGGAACTATCAAAACTGAAAACATAGATTTTAACTCTAATTCTCTTTGCTCGTTTGTTTTCGGTCTTGGCCGGTTGAAAGTCTAGGTCAATTAATTCTGGACTTAACTATTGTGGTGCATTTTCTTGCTTTCCTTCCTAACTCGTAAGTCATTATCCCTTGCCATTTTATTTTTCTATGTTTCCATAATCTGTGTTGTTCGACCCAGGATGTTTGAACATTATTCTGAGCATGATTCTACCACCTTTATGATTCTATGAGTGTGTCTAGTCCCATAAGGGATACGTGTAATTGGTTACTTTGAATAATATGAATCCTCTTAAAGGATAACTTATTATTTTAACTTGTCTCATGCATACCGTTTGCTGGTCCTGAACTTGTTCTGAACTTAGCATTCTTAGGGTACTACTAGTATGGAATAAGTTAATCAATCTTAATCTTTACAGATGTGCCCTGCCAACTTGTTCACTAATATGTCTTGCACCACTCAGATTTATGTGATAATTTGACTGTCTGCCTTCGCACTTTGCCTAAATGTTGCTGTGATTAAACAAGGTTGTCCTAAAATATCAACATACACATTTAGTGTAATTAGGTCTTTTTCTGACTTAACCTGTTTAAAATTATGTACTTTGCGAACCTTGCCAATTTGTTTCTTGGTGCAATTCTGCCTGCAAATTCTATGTTCTAACTCTGTTATGATGGGTTTCTTCTAAAATCAACATTGTTTTAAATCTATCCTTGCCTCCTTTTGTGTGCTGCTACTTTTTAAACTCCTATCCTTAAGTCCTTTAGGTTCTATTCTCAGCCTCCCCAGTGTGAGCACTGCTTAGGGTCCATGTGAGATTCCTGTGAACTCTGACACACTAGGGCTTGGTTCTTAACCTCCTTTGAATAACTTCTGAGCATTTATTCTCTAGTGTGAGCATTGCCCTGGGTTCTGAAATAAACCTCAAAGCTGAAATGGTTTGAAGGCCTGGTTGCCAGGTGTATTTAGGCCTAATAAAGGGCTCCCTATTATTTATTTCATTACTCTTATGTTATTCATTTACTAATCTGGTCTATTATAACTTTGTAACAAACAGATTCTGGGGTGTTTATTAAAAATTAGGAAGGGTTCTTTATTTTCTTTGTTAATCCAGTAGAAATCCTGCCTATAGGGTTTCATTTATGCTTTTGATTCTGCTCATTTGTCAAAACTGTATAAGTTCTATATTGTGCTTAGAAATCTTGCCTATAGGATTTTCATTTGTGATGTTGATCCTGCTTATTTTGTTAAAATCGTGCCATTTCACTATTGTATTTACGTATTAGAGATCCCACCTATAGGGTTAATATTATAATTTTGTTAGAGATCCTGCCTATAAGATGTATCAATATGTCCAACAAATATGTGTTAGTAATTCATGCCTATAGGACTAATATATTGCTTAATTGTTTTCCAGAAGTGTGTACAATTTCTGCCCATATATTGCATAATAGATATCATGCCTATAGAAGTAAATCAGTTCAATAATGCCTATAGGATCTAAAATCAGTTTAATTATAGAAATCATGCTTATAACATCTGAACTAGTTAATTAATTGATTTACTCATTTCTTTAATGGTCGTCAACGCTAGGTTAACCATTGTCACTAGAAATCATGCCTATAGGACTTAACTAACCAATTCTGAATATAATTCGGTAATCACCACTGTTAGTTACTGCATAAAATGCTTAGATAACTTACCTATAGGTTCAAATGCTCTAATTGAAATCAGTAGTCAATACAGGACCACTCACAAATTACTGTCAGTATGTTTTGAAATCCAGAATCACGTAGAAATTATGTCTATAGGATCTAATATCCTTAACTGATTAAACTGTTAATACACCAATATGTTTTGCGTGCATTAGCTGCCTTATGTGTGGAGGCTAAATTGAGCCTTTATCTACTCTTGCATGAAAATTCCAATATGTTTTGTATGTCGCTTAGTTTTACAATTTGGAGCAACCTAAGCTGAGTCTAGAACCATCCCAAATAGAGGTCCCAATGCCTCCAAGACCATAGGTAAGGGACGGGTAGTGCACGCATAAGGCACGAGTTAGAATTAATTAGAACGCTTTAAGTAAAAACTCAAAGATAGTAATCGGGTAGCAGGAGATGATAGTCTGTGCCCGTTGAATAATATGAGTAACACCCCGACTTGAGGGAGTTTCGAAGTATTATTTATGCTGCACGTGGTGATCCTTTAGGCTAAAAAATTTAGGACTCCCCATATAGTAGACTTATTCATAATTTAAGTTTGGCCAAGATCCATCGTTGTGGACCTCGAGGGGTATCTAACGCCTTCCTTTCAAGGTAAGTTCGAGCCTTTACTCGATCTCTAGTGATGCAAACTTGTATAATCTGAGTTATTTGCTATAGGTTCCCTAACGCACCTTAATCCATTAGGTGGTGACTCTAACAACCAATTCCTTTTCCCTACTCTCTCAAAAGGAGTTTTCTAAATGTCGAAACCCGATTTCGCGAGAAAAAGGGGCGCGACAGCATGGTGACTCTACTGGGGATTTTAGGCTCTTACCATTACGAACTTGATCTACATGAATTAGTCTCTCTCGATAAGCGTGTTTTTGTTATTTTGCTATTATTTGAATATCCTGCTCTTGTTTTTCCTTTTTATTGCTACATGCACATCCTTTTCCCTACTGCCCTTTTATATGAACTTACCTGCAACTCTCTATTTAATTACAACTTGCATTTTCCCCTTATTTTCCTAATCATGTTTACTTGCTCCAAACTTTTTTATATCATGTCTCTCCCCAATCCTTACCCCTTTTATTTGCTTTGTTGCAATTCCTTCATTATGTGAACTAACTTCTTTCTTGTTTTCCTTTCTTTTTATGTCTTTACGTTCTATTTAATATTGCATTTACTGCTTCCAATGTGAAAATACTTGACAACGTATTATTTTGTCTTTGCATAAAACATGCTCAGCATCATATTCCACTCGTGCATATTAATACCATAGCGGCACTTGATGAGTGTCCGCTCTCTTCCTAAAATCACCCTTTAAATTTGAAAAGGCTTATTTGCGGTAAAACTAGTTGATCAATGGTGCAATCAATAGTTTCGTACCTTTTCCTCTCAAGTTGTCCGCTTGAGGGTACCGTCTAGACTCTTCTAAAAACCCCATTCTAATACTAGTTCTACATACATCATGTCTAAACCTAGTATGAATTAGAACACTATCCGCGCAATAACTCACTAAGACAAACCTTGTCCAAAGTCCGCCGGAATTTTCATAATCCCAAAGGACGTAATCACGATCTGTGCATCATTTGGAGAAAAACATGCCATTATGTTGATCATTAGCGTGAAATTAGCTGAATCTAAAATGGGGAGCAAGGGCTAACTTTATCTGTTTTGTAGAAATGAGGCACAAGATCCCCAGGTTCGGCATAATTCGGAATATCCCACCTTTGCTACTGGATTGGTGGGAAAATCTTACACCATGTGACAAAAACCACATGAAAAAAGTTCTTGGGAATTTACCTTCTCTACTAAACATTCAACCGAACGATATACTGATTGAGGCTGTTACTATGTTCTGGGATGAAAAAGGGCTATTTTCTGTTGCGGGGATATAGAGATGACTCCCCTTCTAGAGGAAACAGAGGGCTTTGCTGGATTTCCTTGGGATAGACCTGGTCTATTGGTACCTGAGAATCGCATTTCCCGAGGGTTTCTAAAAATGATGGGTTTTAGAAAGAATGACGAGTTAGCCTGCTCAAATAAGTCTTACATACCGTTCGACTTCCTCTACGCACGTTACAGACATAGAAAATCCTACTGCCTTTATCACTATGAGTTCACTATTACTTCATTGGGTTGGACCCACCGTTGAGTTTTCGTGTTCATTGTCTATTTTCTAGGGATGCTAGTATTCCCAATGCAAGGGGAGATAATTCATACCTATTTAGCTATGGTTACTAAGGCCTTAATGGAAAGAATTGAGGGACAAACTTACAATATCGTCCCAATGGTCGTGGCAAATATATATCGAGCTTTGGACCACTATAAGAAAGGATTCTTACATTTTGAGGGTTGTAACTTGTACGACAGATATGGTTGTTAAAACATTTTCAAAAGGGACAGTACCGTTAAGAATTTTCGCAGTGACCGTAAAATGACCACATAGCTTTCCACCATCTAAAGAGAATGACTTTCATCCCAAATAAGTTTGCACAACCAGAAAATGTTGTGGATTGGGTGCACTTCTTTAGCAATTTGACCGACGACAAGATTCATTGGATGTTAGAATGGTTCCCTACTAGCAAATTTATCATCAGGTCAAGAGTTGTTCCTCATTTAGTGCTGATTGGGTCGAGGGGTATCTATCTTTATGCTCCTACTAGGGTCATGAGACAGGCCGGGAGAAAACAAGTCATACCGCGAGTCTCCAAGATGAGTCATTACTAAGCAGATTTCCAAGGTGATGCCATTCCATACAAGTGTGAGGCCCAACACATGTGGCATCTATGTCATGGTGGAGAAGGATACTATTGAGCCAGATCGATACCATGCTGGCCATATATATTTTTACTCATCATGGTTGGTTGATGACATAGCAGGAGAAGTCAAGCTAGGGGTTGATTTGGGAAATAGGGTCATAGACGACATTGCCAAGGCTCAAGTCAAATATAGGAGGTTACGAAAAAGGATTTTTGAATCTTAGGCCAGGCATTTGGAACAACACAAAGCGGACATGGAAGAAATTAATGAATGGAGATAAATCACCACTAAATCAACAGAGAGGTTAGAGCAGGGATTGATGGAGCTGGAAGAGAAGATGAGAAACATGATTACAGGCTGTCAAAATATGGATGGAAACGAAGGAGGTCTCTTAGCAAGGGCGTATCTGCTGTTGGACATGTGCGACTTGGGGAACTTGATCGATGGAGCAAAGAAGGCCAAGCTTGGAGAAGGTCTTTCTTGGACCAAATAGATTAGAAATTAGGTTTTACTTGCTTTCTAGACTCTTTTAGGCTTCGGTTGTAATAAGGCGCATTCCATTAGTAACTCTTTATTATTATTGTTGTTTTATTAGAGATTTAGTTTATTTTTCACATTAATGAGATGGCGCAGTTATTGGCATCAATTTTTCTCCAAATCTTTATGTCGCTTAGGCCTACCTGGGGAACAGTGAGGTCCCCAAGTTCGGACACATATTTATAATTCTGCAATATGTGTTTAAATACTGCAAATAACCGTTTAATACTCCTCACTGACTTGCTTACCTTTTTGTTTTTCTTCTTTTCTTTATTTGTTTATTCCCATCCCCTAAGGTTGGTTCATGCATATTGGCATCATCAGCATATCATACCAGATCTAGAGGTCCTCCTCCACCACCTCCTCCAAGTGATCTAAAAAGCAAGGGAAAAGCTAAGATGGATTACATGAGTAGTGTCAGGAAAGACAACGCTACATATGTTGAGAATGTGGAAACTTCAGACGGTCGCAGTACTCCGGCACAAAATGATTTGGTCCTACGATTGGAACAAAAACTACTAGGATTGCAAGGGGAACTTGAGTAGGTCCACAACTTGGCAAATCTTTCCATTACTCTGAACGTCCCAGATCTTAACCAGTAAAAAGCCCAGAACCCGACACCTACTCAGAATACAGTAAACCAACGTCCACAAAATCCTCCCACACCCCATCAATACGCAACACCTCCCCAAAATCCTAATCCTTCACCAGTATTAACTCCTCCTCAACGCCAACATCTTCCTACTCAGTACCCGCAAACTACTTACCATACTCCTCGAAATACCCCACAACCTACCGCTGACCCGCAAAATTCAACTAATGATCACCACTACACTCCAACCCTCATCACCCACCAAAATAATCCTATATACGTGGAAACCTTACTCCACTCCGTCAACCAATCTCATATGCTCCAGAATCCGCTGAGAAGGACCTCCTCATTAAGAATATGGCGAAAGAGCTTAAGAAGCTCACAAGCTGTGTCTAGGGTATTGAAGGAGGCAAAAGAATTGAAGGTATGAATTATGAGGATCTATGCATTCAGCCAGGTGTGGAACTGCCGGAGGGTTACAAACCGCTTAAGTTTGAGATGTTTGACCGAATAGGTGACCCAAAGGTACATTTAAGAACATACTGGGACAAGCTCGTGGGAGTTGGGAAGGATGAAAGGATTTGCATGAAGTTGTTCATGAGGAGTCTCACTAGAGATGCCCTATCTTGGTACATAAGTCAAAAATCGCAAGATATGGGCAATTGGGTAAGCATGGCATCAGACTTTATGGAACGATTCAAGTTTAATATAGAGAATGCACCGGACATCTTCTACATACAGAATCTCAAGATGAAACCAACAAAAACTTTCCGCGAGTATGCTACTCGATGGAGGTCAGAAGCTGCAAAGGTTAGGCCGGTATTGGAAGAAGAGCAGATGAACAAATTCTTCGTCAGGGCCCAGGATCCACAATACTATAAAAGGTTAATGGTCATAAAAAATCACAAATTCTCCGACATCATCAAACTCGGGGAAAGGATTGAAGAAGGGATCAAGAGAGGGATGGTAACTAATTTTGAGGCATTACAGGCTACGAACAAGGCATTATAGTCAGGGGGTATATCAAAGAAAAAAGAAATAGGGGCAGTGATGGTAGCCCAAGGTCCAAAATCTCCATTCACATACCAAACACCTCCACCCACATACCAACCTTCACCCCCCAGATATCCTCAACCCACTACCGCCTACCATACTTATAACACCCAGCCAACCTATTACCATTTACCTCCAACCCGTCAAAACTATCAAAAACCCAAACCTAATTTCGATCGCAGGCTACCTAGACAATATACCCCTATTGCTGAGCCCATCAACCAACTATATAAAAGACTAAAGGGTATCAGATATGCCACCCCTATTCTCGCTGTTGCTATGGAAAATTCCTCCCAATGGGTCAACCCAAACAAAACATGTGCATACCATTCTAGCATGAAGGTGCGTACTATTGATGAATGCCATACTCTGAAAGACAAGATTCATACCCTGATTGATACCAAGGTCATACAAGCAAAGAAAGCCGCACCCAACATATGCAACAATCCTCTCCCAGATCATAGGGGTGAAGGAGTAAACGTGATAGAAACTGATGAAGAATGGGATCCTGAAGGGTTAATTGGGCTTATTCGGGAAGGTGACGACCCTAAGAAACCTGCAGTGACACTCACTCCTATTTTGGTACAGATACAACCACCGGTTGAAGTTGAAGTAGCCGCATCAGCTCCGTTTGAAATTGAAGTGACAACACCTGCAACTACACCTACTCCATTTGAAGTAGAAGCAACCATACCTTTCACTGTGATGGTGGAATCCATGACACCCTTCAATTCTAACGCCATACCTTGGGATTATGTTTCCGAAGCTAGGAGAAAAGGGAAAGCAAAAAATGGAAGAATCTGGTGCTACACAAGGGATGACCAGAACTGGAAGAATCTATACACCTAAAAATTTGGGATGAACAAGCAAGGAAGTTGCTATCAAACAAACCATCATCAAAACTGGTCCTGATGATCTCTAGAGGAAAGTACAGGTCAAAGAATACTCTATTGTTGATCATCTGAACAAAACCCCTGCTCAGATTTCCATTCTATCAATGCAATAGAATTCTGAGACGCATAGGAATGTGTTAATGAAAATGTTAAATGAAGCTTATGTACCCAACAATATCACCAGTGGAGAGATGGCCAACATGGTAGGACAAGTACTGGAAAGACACAAGATCACCTTTCACGAAGATGAACTACCACTTGAAGGACTAAGTCACAACAGGGCATTGCACATAACAGTACAGTTTGAGGACAAATTCATAGCCAGAGTCCTAATAGATGGGGTTTCAAGACTCAAAACATTTATCCGTTGACTACTCTGAAAAGGTTGGGCTAAGATTTCCATGAGATACGAGCAGGGAGTATGAATGTGAAAGCATTTGACGAGTCTCAAAGGGACACAATTGGTGAAATCAACCTTCATTTGCAAATGGGCCCGACTTGGTTCAATGTTGAGTTTTAAGTATTAGACATATCTGCTACGTATAATCTTTTATTGGGACGACCTTGGATACACGATGCTGGAGCTATAGCTTCTATGCTACACCAAGCCGTGAAGTTCGAATGGAACCTTCAGGAGGTAATCATTCATATAGATGGGAGTAATCCCATCTACACCAATCAAACCGTTCCAATCATAGAGAACAGAAGCAAGTTGGATGGAGAAACTTATCACCACATCGAGCGTGTCAATGCAATTGAAAAGGATAAATGGTAGAGCAGCAAAATAGAAAGCATACTGGGCATGGTCATGGTATGAACCCGGTAAAGTTCTCAGTAAGAATCTCCAGGGTATCACTAAGATAATACAACCAAAACGTCACGTTACCACCTTTGGACTTTGGTATCAGTACACCTGGCAGGAGTACGATGATTGGTCGCCGCCATGGCGTAGCCCCTATCAGACATTTCAACAGACTGACCTGATATGGGGACCTGAAGAAGATGAGGCTTTAGATGGCCCGAGGAATCTATTTATAGATGATGAACACATGGACTATAATGCAATAGTTGAGGAGGAGAAAAAAGAAGACCTCACCATTTAGACCATGGAGAAGGGAGCTGTTCTCAAGAATTGGACTGCTGCACCATCTCTGGCCCATTGAGTTCCTGGGTAGCCCGACAATTAGCATGATCTATTTTTAAAAGCCATTTTAAGCATTTAAGATATTTCCAGTATTTTATTTTTTGTTTTGAAATAATTGCTCGAGTCATCGAGCCGTACTTGTCCTGATGTTTTTGAGAATTAATTAATGCATTGTTATTTTAGTATTTATTATTATCTTTTACATTTTCCTCTACAACATCATTATTACTTATCCCGATGAACCAACGAATGTGACATGTAATGAGACAACACAACATAAGGATAGTGATTCAAAGGAAATAGAAGAAGAAGATATAATTCCTGAGGGAATTGTCAGAGAAGTGGAAAATTTTAAGAATAATCCTAAGTCATATTTGGACAAAATCGTGATAGTCAACTTGGGAGATTCTGAAACAGTCAAAGAAACCCGCATAAGTATCCACTCGTCACCATCAGAGAAAGAAGAACACACCTGTTTCCTGAAGGAGTATGAATACATTTTCGCATGGTCTTATGATGATATGACTAGTTTGAGCACGTCTTTAGTGGCTCATAAACTACCCACCAATCCGATGTGTTTGCCTGTAAAATAGAAACTCAAAAAGTTCAAGCCTGATATGAGTCTAAAGATCAAAGATGAAGTCACCAAACAGATCTAAGCTAATGTTCTCAGAGTGGTTAAATACCCTACTTGGTTGGCAAACATCATGCCAGTTTTGATAAAGGATGGGAATGTCAGAGTATGTATCGACTATCGAGATTTGAACAAAGAAAGTCCCAAAGATGATTTCCCATTACCCAATATACACATATCGATCAATAACTGTGCCAAGCATGAACTCCAATCCTTTGTTGACTGCTTCGTAGGATACTATCAGATATGGATGGACGAGGAAGAAGCTGAGAAAATAGCCTTTATCACTCCGTGGGTGATGTATTGTTATAAAACGATGCCGTTTGGCCTGAAAAATGCTGAGGCTACTTATATGAGAGCCATGACGACTATTTTTCATGATATGATTCACAAAGAAATAGAAGTATACATGGATGACGTTATCATCAAATCTAGAAGAAGCACATATCATATAGCAGATTTAAGGAAATTCTTTAATCGGCTTTGAAAGTACAACCTGAAACTAAATCCTGCAAAGTATGCCTTCAAAGTCCCTACTGGAAAATTGCTAGGTTTCATCGCCAATCATCAGGGGATTGAGTTGGACCTTTCAAAGGTCAAAACTATCCAAGATTTTCCACCTCTAAAGAGCAAGAAAGATGTGATAACCTTCTTGGGGCGTCTCAATTACATCAGCCGATTCATAGCACATTCGACTGTGATCTGTGAGCCAATTTTCAAAAAGCTGAAGAAAGATGCTGCAACAAAATAGACTGAAGAATGTCAGAAAGCCTTTGAAAGAATCAAGGAATACCTACCCACACCACCAGTCTTGGTCCCGCCAGAACCCGGTAAACCTTTGCTACTCTATTTATCAGTACTAGATGGAGCTTTCGATTATATTTTGGGAAAACATGACGAGACAGGAAGAAAGGAACATGCCATATACTATCTGAGTAAGAAGTTCACACCCTATGAGGCACGATATTCTTTGCTGGAATGCTCCTGCTGTGTCCTGATGTGGATAGCTCAGAAATTGAGGCATTACTTCTACGCCTACACTACATATCTCATATCAAGGATGGATCCCCTACAATACATCTTTCAGAAACCCATGCTTACAGGGAAACTAGCAAAATGGCAGATATTGTTGAGTGAGTTTGATATCGTCTATGTGACTTAGAAGGCGGTCAAGGGATATGCGTTAGCAGATCATCTTGCGGAAAATCCTGTAGGAGGAGAATATGCACTACTGAAAATGTATTTTCTCGATGAAGAAGTATCATTTGTAGGAGAAGTTATCATCGAAGCTTATGATGGTTGGAGAATGTTCTTTGAAGGAGTTGCAAATTTCAAAGGAGCAGGTATTGGAGCAGTTTTGGTATCAGAGATAGGTCAACATTATCCAGTATCCCCAAAGCTTAGGTTTCCATGCACCAATAATATGGCAGAATATGAGGCCTGCATCATGGGGCTCAATTTGGCCATCGACATAAATATACAAGAGTTGTTAGTAATTGGTGATACAGATCTTCTAGTACATCAGGTTCAAGGAGAATGGGCTATGAAAAACACCAAGATACTACCATACCTATATCATGTGCAAGAACTGATGAAGAGGTTTACGAAAATAGAATTCAAACATGTTCCAAGATTCCAGAACGAGTTCGCAGATGCACTGGCTACGTTTTCTTCCATGATACAACATCGGAATAAGAATTTCATTGATCCCATTCCAGTAAGGCTCCATAGTCAGCCAACTTATTATGCTCATGTTGAAGAAGAAATGGACGGAAATCCATGGTTCCACGACATCAAAAACTATTTGGCAAAAGGAGAATACACAGAGCATGCTAACCATACTCAGAAACGCACACTGTGTAGGCTGTCCAATCATTTCTTCCAAAGAGGAGGAATTTTATATATGAGAACACCTGATCTAGGACTATTAAGGTATGTTGACGACAAAGAATCTTCCAAATTGATCGAGGAAATACATGCCGGAACCTGCGGCCCACATATGAACGATTTTATTTTAGCCAAGAAGATACTCAGGGCTGGATACTTTTGGATGACTATGGAAACAGATTACATCCGGTATGTCCAGAAATGCCATCAATTCCAGGTACATGCAGATATGATACTGGTAACGCCAAACAAACTCAATACAATAAGTGCACCTTGGACTTTTGCTGCCCTGGGAATGGATGTCATTGGTCCAATCAAACCCACTGCTTCGAATGGGCACATGTTCATTTTAGTGGCCATCGATTACTTCACAAAATGGGTAAAGGCTGCATCTTACAAAGTTGTAACCAAAAAAGTCGTCGCAGATTTTGACAAGGATCATATTATTTGTAGATTTGGGGTTCCCGAGTCCATAATCAATGTCAATGCCACCAATCTCAACAGTGATCTGATTAAATCCATGTGTGAAACTTTCAAAATCAAGCACAAAAACTCCACAGATACATGCCTCAAATGAACGGAGCCGTGGAGGCTGCCAACAAGACCATCAAGTAGATACTAAGGAAAATGGCAGAGAATCACAAGTAATGGTGCGAGAAGGTACCATTTGCCTTATTGGGATACTGTACCACAGTCCGTACATCAACTAGGTCAACTCCCTATTTGTTGGTTTATAGTACCGAAGCTATCATTCCCACCGATTTCCTTCTTTAAGAATCATACAAGAAGCTAAACTCGGCGATGCAGAATGGATAAGGAACCACTATGAGCAATTAGCCCTCATAGAAGAAAAAAGGATGAATGCAGTGTGTCATGGTCAGCTTTATCATAATAGAATATCCAGAGCTTTTAACAAAAGGGTCAAACCAAGACAATTCATACCAGGCCAGTTGGTGTTGAAGTGGATCTTTCCACATCAAGATGAAGCCAAAGGGAAATTTTTACCTAACTGGCAAGGTCCTTACATGGTTCACAGGGTACTAAAAGGAGGAGCACTCATACTTGCAGAAATGGACGTAGAAGTTTGGCCAAAGCCTATCATTCGGACGCAGTCAAGAGATACTATATTTAAATAATTTACATTTTTTTATTTGATGTAACTGAACAATGCTTAGCCTGATTCCCGTTTAAGAGGGGATGCATAGGTAGCCCTGTGGGTTCGATCACATCTCAATAAAAATTTTATTTTCCCACAACCAGAAACTAGGGCAAAATTTTATGGAGGAACCTCAAAATTCCAAAGCAAGTCCGGCCGACGTCCTATGTAAGATAGTCAGAGAGTCGATTAAGTAGCTAGGGCAGAATTTTGTGGAGGACCCTCAAAATTCCAACGCAAAGAAGCCGCAATGTCTCTAAAAGTGTCGCAGTCATTAGTTCATCCAATTTACTTGATATTATATACCACTATTTTTTCTAAATAATTCTATTTCATCAAACAAATGCATATTTTTTGAAAACTTTATTTCTAAGGCAGCCAGACAGGATCCCCAGAGCAAAGCAAAGCAAAACAAGTAGATAAAGGCACGAACCAAACTCTCCCACAAAACTCACAATTTTTATTTGGATGCAGGAACAAGGAATAACCACAAGTACGTGCGCCTTAAAATCAATACCTTCATAAAAACCGGACCGCCAAGCGCAAATATATCTCCAACTAAGAAATATTCTTCTCCTATTTGCTATTTGTCTATTGCATGAGACTAAGCTCTATCTCAATTCTTGCATGAGGCTAAGCCCTGCCTCCCTACTTGTATAAGGCTAAGCATTGCCTTCTCTTTGCATGAGACTAAGCCTTGTCTCCCTTTTCTTACATGAGACTAAGCCCTGCCTCCTCATCTACATAAGGCTAAGTATTGCCTTCCCTTTGCATGAGACTAAGACCTGTCTCCCTTTCCTTGCATGAGCCTATATCCTACCTCCCTATTTGCATAAGGCTATGCATTTCCTTCTCTTTGTGTGAGACTAAGCACTGTCTCCCTTTTCTTGTATGAGGCTAAGCCCCGCCTCCTCCGTTGCATAAGGCTAAGCATTGCCTTCTCCCTGCATGAGACTAAACCTTGTCTCTCTTTTCTTGCATGAGGCTAAGCCCTGCCTCCTCATTTGCATAAGGATAAGCATTGTCTTCCCCCTGCATGAGACTAAGCGTTGTCTCTAATTTTTCATAAGGCTAAACATTGACTTCCCTTGCATCGAGACAAAGCACTGTCTCCCTTTCTCGCATGAGGCTAAGCATAGCCTCCCCATCTACATAAGGCTAAGCTATGCCTTTCCTTGTCTAATGACTGAACATTACCCTATCCGAAACCTAGCACTATTTTACCTTTTCCGGGGCTAAGCTCTGTCCCGATAATATAAAAGACTCTGTCTTGTTTTGCTCATATGATGCATCACCATGTCTCTGTCCGAAGGCGTCATAGTCCGAAGGCATCATCCTCATAGCCTGAAGACACCATGTCATGGCCTGAGGACCTCTTAATATTGCATGTCATTATTCAAAGGCATCATGGTTCAGAGGCACCATTCTCATGGCCATGAGAACATCGTTTCATGGCCCGCGAATCCCTTATCTGATGATTCATGGCTCGGGACGTCATGGTATAAGGACATCATACTCACCGTCCAAAGACAACCTTAATGGTCCAAAGGAAATTTGCATCATGTTTAAATTCTTGCAATAATATATATATATATATATATATATATATATATATATATATATATATATATATATATATATATATATATAT